>JBBMOL010001027.1:0-52243 GCA_037954665.1 Laguncularia racemosa | reverse complement strand
TCCAAAATTTTCAAGGCTTGTCAAAGGGCCATGCTTTCAATTTGTCTTTAGAGTAAAATCCCTTTTTCCCCCAAATTCGCATTATAATTTTGGAAAAAGTGATTCATTATCTTTCATTTTTGACTTTTCTTTCATTGCTATTTTCCCCATGGTTTTTAGGCTAAGAATATTTGATCTTCCAATTTCATTTCATGAGAAGCAAACCACCCCCTTCAATTTGTTCAAATGTAAACCCAAAGGGAAAAAAAATACTTATTATATACACATATTTCTTCTCTCCACTAATTTGTTTTTTTACCCCCTTTCCCACTCAGGGATAAACATCCATTCTTTAAAAGATAGGACAGAATTCCCTTTTTAGAGCATATTTTTTTATTCTTTTGTCCTTTCCTTTGGGGAATTAGATATTTTGTCCATTTAGTATCTTTTTTTTAAAAATTTTTTTTTTAATGACAGAAAAAATTTAGTACACTTGCATTTGTAAATTCCCCCACTAAGTCAAAGAAAAGAATATATTTTATTTTCTCATATTTCTACATTTGGGAAAAACTGGTGGGGGGAAAATAAGAGGTTTTATTCTTGAAGCAAAGAAATTCATAATTACACCCCATACTCGAAGCCAGATTATAGATTGTAAAAGGGAAACTCCAATTTACTTCCTTGCCCATGGATAAATCATCAGAACATTTTGCCATCAATAAAATTAGGAGAAGGACTAAGATAATCCCAAAAGCATGTGATTTTTTCCCCTTTTTTGTAACAATGTCATAGAAAAAGTACAATATTATTCAAAAAAAGTTTGGGAAATACTTTTGAAAAAACCAACAA
The DNA here is from genome assembly GCA_037954665.1 of Laguncularia racemosa. Taxonomy (NCBI): domain Eukaryota; kingdom Viridiplantae; phylum Streptophyta; class Magnoliopsida; order Myrtales; family Combretaceae; genus Laguncularia; species Laguncularia racemosa. The sequence goes on along the minus strand of JBBMOL010001027.1, from coordinate 51,415 downwards.
TAAAAAGTTTCCCATCTTTATAAGAACAAACACAATATTTCACAATAATGTGGAGGTATATCGCATGCTCACAAAACCAAAAAATATAAATGCATCACGCTTTGGTTGTTGAATATTTTTAATTAAAAAATATTTTTTGTTATTTCATTCCTCAAAAAAAATATTTAAACATCTATTTTTTTTTTTCTTTAAAATTATTCTTAACCCTATCAAGCCGTTGCTCCCCCTTTTCCCACACGCATACACACAACTTGTCATTCACCTTCCTCAATATTTTTCGTCTTTTTTCCGAACCTTCTCCCTATTTTCCAAAAAATTACACATACTTGACATTTCTCCCTTTAAACCGTTCTTCTCTGTTTTTTTTTTTAATTATTTTTTTTATATATCTAATTAGCTGCCATCTCATTAGGAAAAGCCCCAAAATTTACACAAAACAGAGTAAATTTAGGGCACAAGATGTGATAAAAAGATGGGGTGTCACGCTTGATGGCTGCATGGCACAACGAAGGAAATTTTCTGTTATTTACCCACTGCACTTTGCTGGATCTCCTTTTATTTTCTTGTCACCTTTTTTTAGGGGAAACTACAAAACTTCTTGAAGAAAGCTGGGGAAAAGGAAGCCCCAAATTAAAACCCTTTGGAACATAGAAGTTGGGGAAGAGGGAGGGGGAAACCAGTGGCTGCATGGTACAAGAATAACGTGCTTGGGGACTTAAATACACATTTGCTCCACCCTTTGGGTGGTGCTTTACATTTATTGTAGCAATAAGCCCTGTCACGTGACCACACCTAAAGCCTTGAAGGGGCATTATTCTTGTTGCTTCTGACTTGTTTTGGGGAATTCTTTGATATCCCTCTTCTTTGTATTATTTGCAAATCCGTGTTTTTTTGGGCGAGGGAACCAAACTGTGGCTTTTTCCATTTCTTTCAAAAATTTTCCGCTGTGATATAAATTTTGACTTGCTTGTTCTCTCCTCTCTCCTCTCTTTTTTTTTTTGTTTTTTTTTGGGGTGAAAATTTGGGGCTCCTTCATGTGCGTGAACCTGTGTTACTTTTTTGGATGGTGTTGCATTGTAATTAAAAGTTTGCTTCAAACATTTTTTCATCAAAAAGGATTTCTTGGACTTTTTTATCCCTTTGCGAAATGATGTTCCCAAAGGTACGACCTGATCGTCTAGCTGTTTTATATTCCAAAGGGTTCCCTTCCCAATATCATTGTTTTGCTAAAATATAATAAGTTCACAAAAAACTTGTTTGGTGCCTTCCACGTTGCAAATTTAATCCCAAAATGGGGCTAATATGTTTGTTTTAAATTTTTGCTTATTTTGGACGGCAAATTATTTAAAAATTTTTTTTTGTTTAATTTAGTTTTTTTATTTATTAGAAAAAAATAAGTTTGTTTATATTTATTTTGCTACAATTTAGGGAAAAGATATTATCAAGATTGATATGACTATATTTTACAAATTTTGAGATTACAATGAATGGAATTAGGGGAAAAAACGTTTTTCCCTTTCTGCAATTTTTCGTGTCCTCTGTTTTCCTTTACTCTTGCAATTTAAAAAATTGGGATCAGAGCCCATTCTTAAGGGATCTGTGTTGAAAAAATTCTCCTTTTTACCATAGAAAGCAAAACTAGCTTTTCTTTAGTTGCTCCACCCATTTTTTGTGGAGAAAACTATTTGATTGGGCTGTTCGAATGGAGATGTATTTGGAAGCCTTGGACTGTAGGAAATTTTTGGAAGAAAATTATGACCGTTCAACACTTTTTGAAAATTTCCCCCCATGGCAAAAAATCAAGAAAAAAACATAAGGGGAAGAAAACCAAAAAGTCAAAAGCCAAAGGGATTTCTTGTTTGCTGCGGTGTCTTTAACGCTTTTTCACAAGGATCAGTTTTCAAGGGGCAGCAAAGTTTAAATTTTGGGGTTTTCCCTTTAAACAAGAGTATGCTGGGGACGAGAGAATCAGGGGAAAGAAGGGGCTAAATCTGAAAAAGGGGTTTTTTAAATTTCAAAAAATGAAGGATTTTGAAATGATTTAAGGAGTATTTAGATAGGCTTCTTGACATTGCAAACAAAATCAAGTTGCTAAAGGGTCAGAGTTCAATGACTCAAGGATCATTGAGAAGGGTCCTTGTGACGAAAGCCCGAGTGCTATGAAGCAAAATATAACAACATTGAGAAACTAAGGATCTAGCAAAAATCTCCCCTTGGGTTTAGTTGTTACACTCGTTGCAAGCGCAAGAACAAAGAAGGCACATGAGGGGAAAAAGCAAGCATCAAAGGAGCCTTGATGGCAAAAACCATGGAGTGATAAAAAACAAGTGGAAAAAGAAGAAAAAATGAGGATAGAAATCCTCCGGTTTTTTTCGAAAAAAAAACAGGGGGAAGGGAAAAAGGGGGCAATAAGGGAAAAAAGTATCCCCTATGTTGACATTGTGGCAAAGAAGGTAAACCACCTTTCAAATGCTGGAGGGACCTGATGCGTAGTGTTCCAAATTTCAAAACAAGTGGGACATGAAGCATGGATATTAGATTCTTTTTTCCCTTGCGAAATTTCTCTGTCCTCTTTTTTCCCTTTCTCTTGCAAAACAAATTTGGTTTTCCAATTTTTCCTTTCCTTTAAGGGGGAATTTTTTGGTTGTTAAAAAGAATTTTTCATACTGTCTTACGACCAAACGGAGATAAATTTTATAGAAGCGGACTTGCTACTATTGAATATGGTAGCGTGGCTGCTTCTTATTAGCTTTCTCTTGATCAGCCTATTTAAACTTTTCACATGTGTATTATTTGCCCCATCATAGTTTCTCCCCTTGTGACCGAAATATCAAATTCTATAAAAACTTAGCATAAAAGCGTGTTTACTTGAATTCTTGCTCCATTCTATTCTATATAATTTGATTCCGTTTTGTTGTGATACTTGGTAAATGGATCCTGTTTAAATTTCATATCTCTTTTTGTTTACACCAATTTGTTGTCCGCTTTTAGCTTCATCTTCTTGCTGGTCCCTTTTTTTGGTTCGTTCTGATTGCGGGGTCCAAGCAATTGATGGAATTCGATCCATCTCGGCAATATCCGGTGAGCAAGAAGAATGACGTTCAAGGACGTTTCTTAATCAAATTGGGATAAAGCCATAGAAAGACTTTTCTCTCTCTCTCTCTCTCTCTCTCTCTTCTTTTTAATCTGAATGATTATTATTATTATTATATTATTACTATTATTATTATTATTATATTGAAATCTCGATTCACACTTAACTTCACGAACTGGTGTTTCTGTCTGTACCTATTTTGTTCAGTCTTCTAGCACGGTCCTATGTGTAATATGAAATCATGTGGACTATCACTTTCTTTTTCATCTTCTGTTAACGAATGCAACCAAGCCGTGTATGAGGCCTCTCATTAGCGTGTTCATATTTGCTGTACGTAACGTTGATTTCTTGTCTTGAAAGAGCAAACAAAATCTGGTGACTCAAACCTGCTCCTTGTCCTTTTTTTAAGTATATGTGGCAGTAGGCTGAATTGAATGATTGGTCTTGTTGTGTTTTGTCGTAATGTGTAATACACATTTTTTTTAAAATATTATATATTTTATATATATATGTAAAAATTTGACGTGTGGGGGCTATGTTGTAAATAGGATAATGGGATAAGGGGAATTTATCTTTTACTAGCGGATATATTTAAACGAACTAACCTAGGTTTTATCCTTTTTAAACACTTAACAAATTGCAGTAGCATTGAGAATCCTAAAGAGAGAAAGGAAAAGTGTAAGCTCTTCACAAAAACCTAATAAAATCTTAGGTGGTAGTTGCAACATAGCAAATGTAACGGTTTGAGAATTGTTGCAAGTCGCTTTCTCTTATAGCAATGATCAATCATTGGAAGATTTTGTTTTGTATAAGGGCAATTATTTGAACGAGTTTAGGGTGGATTGAACAAACACGAGTGGTTTAAATTTTAGAGTTTTCAATGATATTTGGAATCTAAGTAAGAGGGTTCTAACTTTTATTTGTGGATTTTTCTAAGTTAGGATAAATAAATGAGAAGTATTGGATGTATTTGTATTAGTAAATTTTAGGTTCAATATGACATATTGAGAGGACTCTATGTCAATCTATCTTTGTTGTGTTGATCTCATGTTGTTTTATCATAACGTGTATGAGAGATTTACGACCTATACCATTACGGTCGTGGTTGCCCCTATGTTTAAAATAAGAAGAACACAACCTCCTAACACAGTCATGTTTTATATTGTTGAGTTAAGTTACAAAGTCATGCACGAAAATACACAACCTTACATATGGTCGAGTTTCGACCATGTTGAATTAAAAGAAAAACACGACCTCCAACACAGTCTTTTTTTTGTGTTCTAACTTGTTGGAGCAAATCTCACTGAGTGATACATGGCCTCTAACACGGTAGTGTACTAGTCGTTTTAGGTACATGACGTCCAACATGGCCATGTAAGTGATATGAACATTTTATTACTATCAAATTATCTTCTAATTAACCAAGTTCCATTATAACAAAATACTTCAACCCCACTACGCTGACTTAATAGAATAAGTGAAATTAGGAGGTATATATTATAGTTGATTAGTACGAAGAGTAATGTTGTGATGATGATACAGATATTAAACTTAGCTTAAGTTTGGGACAGAAGTGCTTAAGGTGAGGATTCCTGGGTACATGTTTACTTTGTATGGGGTTTTTGTATGTGTTGCTAGAAAGTCTATCTAATGAATTGCATATGAAATAATGAAATGTTGAGGATATATAGTGAATTTTGTGGTATCTGAAGTAAATAATGTTTTTGTGAATGGAGTGAGAATATGCGTTGCTTATGCTTGGTTCGGGCCTAGGATGCCCAGCTGTAGTAGATCCTTTAAGGGGCACACCCTCGATGATTGGTATGCCTGTGGTCTTAGTGGAGCTATTGTATCGAATTGATCTAAGGAATAGATTTGGGTTAGATGGGGCGTGCTAGTGCTGTTCCCATTAGGGTTAGTTGGAGCTGCAGAAGTAGTACCACTAGGGGGACATTGTTGTGTGTTCGACGGTAATGAGTACCCTATGTGTGTTAATTCTTTTGGTGTTGATGTGTTGGGTGAATTGAATTGTAACGAGTGGGATAAAATGTTGCATATATGCATGTGATATTAATGTGGTAATGTCATACGCACGTGGGTGTGGTACTCATGTAATGAACTTAAGCTCACTACCTTCTTATATATATATATATTTAGCTCATGTTATATGAGCAAAAATGTATGAATAACTGAGTAGGATGAGAACAAGAACTTGGTGGGAACATTGCATGGATTGAGACGGAAGAGATCACTATTACTATGTGGAGGAAAAGTAACAAGAATTTGGAATATTTGTAAATAGATGTTTATTGTTAAAGTGAAGTTATGGCGATATATTATAGCTTGAGATTTGTTGTTGTTAAATAATAAAATTTGAATGAATTATTGTGAGTCTTCATTATGATTATTAGTTATAGTAGTATGGTAGATAATATATATATATGATCAGGATTTGAATCAAGTGTGATGGAGTTTCAAAAGCCTTAGCATGTCACTTGGTATTTAGTGAATCGTAGCAGGCTGTGATTGTTCTAAGTTTGGGCATACAGTTTATGTCGTATTAGAGCTTAGGTTGATGATCCCTAGGCGCTTAGGGTAATGATCCTTAGGAGCCTTGGTTGATGATCCTAGGAGGTTTAGGAGTTAGGTTTGCTGGTCCCTAGAAGCTTAGGTGTTGATAAAAAGGTAAATAAAGTAAGTAGTAATAAGAAACTAGGTTTGATGATTTTTAGAAAAACTAAGATGTGATTTCAAACAAGGAATTTACGTTGACAACTCCTAGAGTTAAAGTAATGGTATAAAAAGGTGTAGAATTCAATCAATAGAAAGGTAAGTTATAATCACTAGAAGATCCAAGTAAAATTATCTATGATCCATAAGAATGAGAGTGATAGGTAAATTTAGGGATAACTACTTTGCTATAATTAATCAAATATTTTATGCCATAGTTTCTATTGAATTTTCCTATTTAATTACGTATATGTGTTTGTTTTCACAGTATGCTTGATCTTGAGTATACATAGATGTTTACTGTTCATAACTCCCCTTATAATTCTAACTCCGTGAATCATTCTACTGTCTCAATTACATAAAATGCCTCGGAAGAGAAATATTGGGTATGGGTTCTTCTAGTGGCTTAGATAGAGGTGGAAGATGCCTTAGAGGATAGGAACCCTTAAAAGACAACTTAATAGGGAAACCCAAGAGTTGGCTAATGTCACTGTGCTTAGTTGTAGAGACTGTAAATTTGCTACTAGTGGGAATGTTGGCACATCAATAACAGCAGACTGTGAGACCTATCAGGCTTGTAGAGGAACCCTTGTGGGCTGGACAAATTTGTGAGATTGGGTAAGGAGTTTCAAAACTAAAAGTTGATGATCCAATAGAGGTTGGAATAATTAGATCGCTGAGATTGAAAGGACTTTTGAAGCTTCATGGTACCCAAAAGTTTGAAAAGCGAGATAGTTGCTTCGATGGTTTGAGGAAGTAGTTACAATTTGTGAACTTGTATGTTTAGATTAGCAGGAGCTCCTGGACTAATGGGAAATGGTTTAAAGGAAACTGTTTATGAAATGTTATTCCTTAGTAGCATTAGGGACAATAATGGGGTGAATTATTATGCTGCTAGTAGGGACAGTTGATCTTGTTGAGGCATATGAGTGGAACTGGAACGATTAAGAAAATTGTTGCAAAGGTGATGAGTGGAGATGATGCTCCCGAGCTAGATGAGTCTCACGGGATTATATCCCTACCCATAACATGAAGCAGGGGCTTTCAATTGACTACTTATTATGCAGGAGTAGTTGACAAAGCAAAATATTGGAGATAGAGAAAAAGAGAACAGAGGAACAATGTATGCCTCAAATCAAGATTTGTTCTGGAAAATAACTGTTTCCAAAAAATACATTTTGTTGATAAAGGGAAGGAGGCCAGCTGTATTTCTAGCCAAGCCTATGACCTGATGCGCCTAGACCTCTTCAAACTAGGGCCGCACCTCTAGCATTGCCTCCGTCACCATAGATTGGTCATGGTTGTGTGGATGTCCTGTTGTTAGATCTCATGATCTAGAATATGTAATTGGCCAGAAGGGGGCATGATTCTCTTGTGGGCAAACAGGACATACAGCAGGAATTTTTTTGATAGGACTCTCCCTCAAACCTTTCTGCTTTACCTTGTGAACAAAGAGGGCATAGATCATCTGAGTGTGTTGCTTAACAAACTTAGCAAAACTGCACCCCTATTAGCCAACAATTTATACGACTTGCAACCTAGAGGACCTTTAGGCAAAAATCAAAATGTAAGGCCTTGACTGTGGGCACATGGTAGGTTGTTTGCATTAAAACAGTAGCAGCAATAACTGGAACATGCTCATGTCAGATTACAATAGTAGGACATGCTCATAACTCAATTATTGCCTATGTTTATTAGACTCTGGTGGCATCCCATTCATGTATATCTCTTGTGTTTATGAATGTATGTGGATTAAACCTATTCTATTGGTGAACGCCATGATTGTAAATACTCCATTTGGAGTAGGGGGGAATTAGATCAAATGTATAAAGAGTTGTAGAGTTTTAATACATGACAAGAGTATGCGATTGATTTAATTTGTATTCAGAGATGTATAGAGTTTATTCTAATTTTTTAAGGGTAAATTGGTTGTATAATAGTATCATGCCACTCTAGATTGTCACATTATTTAGTGGTTAAGTTCTGATTTTCATGTGAGGAGCAAATTGTATACAAGTTAGATCTACAGAGGCCCATGATTCTTCCAACATACGAGTTGTGGAAAAAAGGAAGATTGTCATGCCTTATCAGTGGAGAACAGGACTGGTTAAGAATTGAGAAATGTGCTGTAGTGAATGAGTTTACCAAATGTTTTTCTTGAGAATTTGTCTAGGTTTACCCAGCTAGACGAGATAGAATTTTTGTATTGACCTAATATCGGGAAGGTACAACACCCATATCTAAAAGCAATATATAGGAATGGGAACTTACATTAAAACTTTCTAAATGATGACTCAACTTCAAGTGCTTCTTGATTGCAAGTTTTTTAGATATCAGTGTCTCACATAAGTGCTCCAAGGCTATTTATCAAGAAGAAGGATGTAGTGTTTGAGGTTTGTGTTGATTGCGTCAAGGAGCTAAATCGAGTCACAATACAAGAAACAATTACCCTCTCCCTAGGATTGATGATTATTGATCAATTACTAGGAGCTCAAATCTTCTCTTATTAAGAACTTGAGATCAGGGTACCATCAGTTAAGGATCAAGGAGGAAGGGACATTTAGAAACTGCTTTTAGACTGGTATGGGCATTGCGTGTTTTATGTGATGACTTTTTGTTTTTTACAAATGCTCAACAACATTCATGGACCTCTTGAACATTGTGCATAGAGAATGTTAGATCTGTTCGTAGTGGATTTTTATTGATGATTATCCTTATCTATTCCGAAAGTAGAGAAGAACATGAAGCACTTCTCAGAATTGCCATTAGAAAGACTCAGGGAAGAAAAGCTTTATGCAAACAGTCTGTAAGTGTGAATTTTGGTTGGAATAGTATTCTTTTTAGGATATGTGGTGAATAAGGAAATGGATATTTCAATAGACCTAGAGAAGGTAAAGGCAGTAAGTGACTGGCTATGAACAAGAACTTAATAGAAGTAAGGAGATTTCTGGGATTAGCTGTGGTACTATAGACGCTTCATAGACGATTTTCCCGATTAGCCACTCCTTTGACTCAAGTGACAAAGAAAAAGGCTTAGTTTTTATGGTTGTGAGAGCGTAAGATTGTGTGAGAGCAGCTTCACAACGTTGAAAAATAAATTAAGACAGCTCTAGTGTTGGCTCTATCGAAGACGAGAGAAGTTTTTGAAGTCTTCAGTGATGCATCATTCAAGGTTTGGGGTATGTGCTTATGCAAAATGGGGAAATTCATTATATATGCTTGACTGACAAACTAAAACAATATGAGAAGTATTATCCGACACATGAATTGGAATTAGCTATTGTGATTTTGGAATTGAAATTGTGAAGGACAAATATCTTTATGGGAGACGTGTAAAAATCTTACAGACCATAAAAGTTTGAAGTATTTGCTTTACTTAGAAGGAGTGAATATAAGGCAAAGGAGGTGGCTTAGATATTGATAATGATTATGATATGGACATTCATTTACCTTGGAAAAGAAAAATATGGTTTAGTAGATGCAATATGTAAGAAGAAACACATAAATATTGCAGGATTAATTCACATCTCAAATGAAGATTTTAGATTGTTTAGATCAAGCTAAAATAGGAAGTGGTGACATGAGAAGTGGGAAATAGGTTGGCTACACTTAGTAAATATCCAACCCAATCCCAACCCACTCTTCTAGATCAGATTAAAACTGCATAAATAGAAGATCTTGAAATTCGGAAAGTAGATAAGGAAAACAAATTAGAACGAGGTGATGATACAGAAATTTGTGTTAAACATTGAAAGGGGTAGTCAAGTATGGCTAACAATGGTGTGTTCCAAATAACAAAAAATTAAGGGGAAAATTATGAAGGAAGCTATTACTCAAGGTATATAGTATACCAAGATAGTCTATGATGTATAAGGGACTCAAGTATACTTCTTGGGTGGAATAAATACGGAAACGAGAGATAGCAGAATATGTGTCCATTTGTCTCACTTGTCAACAAATAAGGATTGAACACACCAAAGAGCGTTGGTGAGTTACAATTTCTTTCTGTACATGAATGGAAGTGGAAAATTACCTACGGGTTTTGTTCTAAGCACTCTCAAGAACAAGGAGAAATATGATGCAAATTTGAGTAATAGTAGATTGATTGACCATGTTCACCCATTTCTTGCAATTAGGGTTGACTATAGGACTAGAAAAGCTTGCTCAAATGTATATTTGAGAAGATTGTTGATTACATGAGATACTAGCTACGATTACATCTGATAGGGATATTTGTTTTGTGAGCAAAATTGGAAAAGTCTATATCAAGCTTTGGATATTTAAAATATAATAAATTATAAATACTCTTTTGGGATAGTACTAAACGTTTCTCCTCAGACTAGATGGCAATCTGAAGAAACTATTAATTGTGAAAGATTTACTAAGAGCTTATACTTTAGATCAATGGGGTAATTTGAGTGAGTTATTTGCCTTAGTAGAATTTGCTTATAACAACAGTTACCAAACTACTTTACATATAGTCCCTATGTAGCATATTATGGAAGGGAGTGTAGATCTCCCTTGAAACTTGGGTTTAAGTGGGAGAAGACAAGGTATTGGGGCTAGAAATAGTTGCAGGTTAAAGTCATAAGGCAACAGATTTCTATAGGTCGAGTCGCTAGAAAAAGTTATGTAGACAATCGGAACGACGTCCTCTAGAGTTTCAAGTGGGAGATATAGTTTTACATAAGATTACTCCACATAAAGAAGGTAATCAAGTTTGGATTGTAGGTAAGGCTGATTAAGATATGGGGTCCATTCGTAAATTCTAGAAAGAATCGGAATAGTCTCATATCAGTTGCCCCTACCCCAAGTCTAGCGGAGTTACTGATGTATTTCATGTATTGATGTTAAGAAGTTCTTACTAAACCCAAATCAAATGAAGGATTTGGAACCTTTTGAAAGGTATAGATAGATTGATCTTCTATAGAGAGACTTATGAGGATAATGGATACCAAGGAACAGTTCTAAGAGAAAACGGCATTTCGCATGTCATAGTGCAATTGGACAATTTTAAACAGACCAAGAAGCAAATGGGAGATTAGAGAAGAAATAATGAGAAAGTATCTAGACTTTTTCCCATTTTAGGTAACTTTTTGAAGGGGGCAAAATGTAAATACAAATTATTTTTTTAGAAATAAATAATGTGTAAAAATTTAATGAGTGGCAATGTAGATATAATAGGATAATGGGATAGGGTATTTTTCTTCTTCCTAGCGAGATTATATATAAGTGAATAACTTAGGTTTATCTTTTTCCACAATAAACAAAAATTACAGCAGCTTAGAGAATCTAAAGTAGAGCCTCTTTAAGAAAACCATAAAGAATATCTGAGGAGGTTATTAATGCGCGTAGCAAAAGTAACGGTTTAGGAATTGTTGTATGTCTACTCTAAAAGCGATGACCTATCATGGAATGATTTTGTTTGTATACAGGGAGTTGTTGGTATCGAGCTTAAGGGCGGATTGAGCAAAGCACATGAGTGGTTAAATTTGGAGTTTCAAGTGACATTTGAATCAAGTAAGGGTTTTAACTGTATTTGTTGATTTATTTAAGTTTAGGATTAGAAATGAGAATTTTGGATGAATTAGTGTAGAAAAGTTTTAGGTTCAAATGATATATTGAGGGATACACGACCATCCAAATGGTCGTGTGCTCTCGTATTGAGTTTTCAAAACGTACGAGAGAGACACAACCATCAAACATGGTTGTGTTGACTCGTGTTAAATGAGAGAAACACAGCTCCTAAACAATGGCATGTTTTGATCGAATGAGTCCAAAAGTCATGTCAACGCGATATATAGCCTTCCAACATGATCGTGTTTCAAACTATGTTGAATTAATGAGAATTACAAACTCCCAACAAGACCATGTTCCAAAGTGTTGAAGCTTAAATCTCATTGTGAGTTACACGACCTCTTATACGGTGTGTACTAGTTGTGTTAGGCAAACATAGCCTCAAACATAACGGGGGGAACCATGTTAAGTGGATGAACATTATTATTTCATATTATATTATCTTCCTTAATTAGCCAAGTTATATTTAACCAAAAAACAATTATAAAACCCTTAGCTGACTATAGAATAAGTGGAATTAGGAGAGTTATATTATATTGGATTAGTACTAGGAGTGATGTGTTGATGTGATACAAAATATCAACTTTGCTTAGTTTGGGACAAAAAAGTGCTTTAAGCTAGGATTCCAGTTATATGTTTACTTTGTTTGTTGTATGTGATTGCTTGGAAGCTATCTAATGAAATTGATATGAAATAATGAAATGCTGAGATATTATGTGATTATGTGGTATCATGAATAACATAATTTTATGTGAATGGAATGAGATATGTTGCTTTATGCTTGGTTTCGACCCTAGGGGCCAACAGTAGTAATTCCTTAGCAGGCACCTTGAAGATTGGTGTGCCCAAGTTGTCCATAGTGGAGGTATGTATCGAAAATGTTTAAGGTAGATTAGGGTTAGTGGGGCTCGCAGTAGGCACTTTCCATTAAGGTTAGATGGGCTCGTAGGGCAATTTCTACTATGAACAAAATGTTGTGTTTTATCGGGAATATGAGTACCTTATGTGTGTTAATTCTTTTGGTGTAATGTGTGAATTGAATTGTGAATGAGATGTGGATGGGAATGTTGCATTATTGCATGTGATATTAATGTGGTGTGTCATGCACAATGTGGTGTAGTAACTTACATACTGAGCTTCAGGCTCACTCCCCTTCCTTTATTTTTTTTTAGCTATAGGCGAAAATGGATAAACAACTAGAGTATGATGAGAACGTGAACTTAGTGGGACATTACTTGGTTGAGAGGGGGAACAGAACACTATTATTGTGTGGGGAAGAGTAAACAAGAATTGGAAATATTGTACATTAGATGTATATATTGTTAAATTGAAGTTTGGAGATAATTGTAGCTTGAGATTTTGTTGTTATTAAATAATTAAAATTTGGAATGACTAATCTTTGAGTCTTTTATTTGATTATGTTATAGTAGTATGATGAATAATATATATATATTATATATATATGATTAGGATTTGAAGTGTGATGAGTTTTAGAGCTTAGGGTGTCACTTGGTAGTAGTGACACAGTGGGTTGTGATGCTCCAGGTTTTGTGTCGTTTTACATATTGTTAGGACGGGACTCATTCCCTTTTTTATTCACTTTAACTGATCCCTTTTACTTTAACATTACTCTCTTTATTATGCAATTAACTTCATCTTCATTTTTATAGTATCTTGTAGGTAGTAAAAACTATTTGATCTAACCTTCACCTCTTTTCCTCCTCACAAGTGGGTAGTAATTGCATTTATGATTGCTAACACTTTCAAATGCCAATAATTATTTATGATATCATCAGTCGATTGTGATCCTATTCAAAATCATATTTAATCATTCATATAATGACCAAGTGATGAGAAGCAATATATTATAGTGAGAATCACCTAAGGATACCATGTGAGCCTAACCCTACCCCCCCCCCCCCAAGGCATCAGGTTAAAGATTGAGATTGGGCAAGCACCACGTAGAAGGTTCCACCCACAACATCAAGAAAAGGCAACCGCCATGTAGTGAAGAGCCATAAAAATAGGTGTTCCATCACATTGCACATAAGGGGTATATTGCATATGAGTGTTGCAAGCACACATTGCCTCGGAGCACCATGAGGCACATGAAATTGATTGTCAAGCACATGGGCATCAAGTGTCAGCACTTGCATCAAATGCCACTCCAAGCATCATGAAGGGGTACTACATGTTTGGAGTGTTGTATGAGTAAGCGCCTCAAGCATTAATCTTAATGCAAGGCTAACACTATAATGAATCATGAGGGGTATTTCTGTGCATTCCTAATGGTGGTTACAATTATGATCCGAAGAAATTTATCAAAAGCTTTGAGGGAATTCAAAAATCGCAAATGCCTTAAAGGAGCTTTTCAATTTAACTTTCTGACATTAAAACACTGTTTGCATAGGATTAGGTTAGCTTAAGAATTGATGGCATGTGTACAATTTGTAGTTGACACTTGTGCTAGTAAGATCTTGGTCTCGACCCCTTTCATTGTAATCTTCTTATCATACAATTACTAAATCATTTTCGTTTTCTCTATATAAAAAACAAGTTGTAATGAAATAGCAAAAGTGGTAGCAAAAGTGAGATCCATTTATCAACTTTGGCATGCCCCCTGGGGGGGGCGTCATATATTCTCTTGCGCTAGTTTAGACTTTTGTCATTGATCTTGTCATCACAAAGTTAGCAGCATGCTATGAAAGTGATTTACAAAATCAGTTCAATTTCCTTAACACTTGTGAGATATTAACAGACATTCATAATTAGAAAATCTTAACTCAGTTGTGATATGTCTAAGTATAATATGCAGAGAGAATTCTTAGAATCATTTAAAAATGATGACTTGCAATGAATTGCATCTTTAAGTGTGAAGTATACTCCATGTTTAGAGACTGCAAGTGTAAATCTTTATGAGTTTGGAGAGCAATGGGCCTCCCACCAAGCAATGTTGTTGCCTATGGTTTAAAGTGAAATATGCTAATTTTACTCTCTTTTTGAATTGAAATCTTGTGGACTAGGATCAAAGCTCAATCTAGTCGCAACAATGTTAAGAGCCTTAATACGAGAAAACCTACACTATTAGAGCAAAGTTTTGCTTGCTGATAATAATGTTTGAATGGATCTCTTTTGAGCAGGTATTTTATTGCACTTTAGTAGTGATGTGATATTCCATTGCTTGGGATCTTAAAAAATTCTCTTTTTGTGACTCAAAGGATATGTCCATTACTTGATTGCTCAACATAATTCAAGATATTATTAGATCGAGCTCATTTTTAGAGGTTTTGTGTATTTTTTATTTTATTTTTTCTTGGTGCTTAAGGAGATACCTTCTTATTTAGCTACCTACTTTGTCATGTGCTTAGGAGATAATGTTCTTACTAGTTGCAACATACAAGCCTAACTTCATCATTGGTGCACTGAAGAGTTAAGTCTCTCTTACTAGGTCAAACATACAACATCTTAAAATTATTTCTTACATTCATTACTATTTTTTCTTTTTTGAATCATCAAGGAGTTTAGTTTCCCTTAGGTATATGTCAAACTTTTTATGAATATAAACTATCTGGCACTAAGGAGATATCTCTTACTTTGCAGCCGAAAATAGTAGTAAATGCAAATAAAATAAAGATATTATTATATTCTTTGTGAGATAAAGGCTTATAGGGTGAGAAGATTTTTTATTGCCATGATGCCTCATCATTTTGTTTGAACATGAAAAGAGAAGGAAGTGAGAGAAAAGTAATAAAGATGCATTTCACCGTACATAGCTCTTATATCAACTAAAATTATGTGATGCTTTGGAATTATTATTGCCACTAGTTCTCTTGAGTTTCTTTGCACACTTGTGATAACCCACATCTTCTCTTCTTAGGTCTAAAGTATTAAATTTCTTTTCATGTGTGGTTAGTGATGCTTCAGGTGGTTACACTATGAGCCATCTCACCTTTGTTTAATGTGCTCACAAAGAATGCTTACCTTCGGCGAAGTGGAAATTCATCATGCATAATGGATTCTTTATAGAAGGAAAAAAAGGACATTTTTCTTTCATCCCAATAACCTTCTACATTGATGTCATGCTGAAGGTATCGCATTATGGTTATGTAACCATGTCCTTTCTACAAGCAGGTGATAGGAAGACCGGCGCATCAATCACATGAAACCAGTAGAGATAAGGATAGACCAACCTTACAGTATACTTTGAACCACTCTTTTTGCCTTGTAGAAACTTATAAAATCTATTCACCATTAATGGGTCGCTTTAATTTGTGTTGAATGGTTTGTCATTGTAGCTTGAAAGTGAAGTATCGACATGATATGATGTGAGTATATAAACATTCTCTTGATTGTTTAGCCATAAGTACATTTCATTGTATAAAGGTTGATTATGATTAGGCCTAACATGAACATATCAACCTTAGTGAATGTAGATCGTGTATCACTACTAAAAAACCATCCCTTCTATAGGTTGTAATATGATGCATTCATTCCTTGGTTGGCCTTGTGCAATTCTTATAAGGCAATTGCTGTAGTGAACATGCAATCATCATCAAAAGCCGAGGAGATTTCAAAGTAGCTTTTTTAACACAAAAGTATTCAATAAGGTAATGATTGCATTTTCATCCTCATTGATTTTATCTTCAAGTGCTTTACTTTTATCTTTATATGTCCTAGTTGGTAGCACATCTATTAGTCCCTTTTATTGAAGATCATGGGTAATAACATTCATTGCACTTGATGAGTGTTGTGTACTAGATGTGGGTTATTACAGATGTCATTATCTTTAATGATGAGCTCCCCACTTTGCACTCTTCATTGAATATTTTCGTTAATGTCAGTAATCCTTATTAAATAACAATCGTTTTTTATGAAACTTGACTATAGTGGGATAACTCTTCTCTTTACAATGGGGAGGCTCCCAAACTCATTGGATGTTAATTTTTGTCTGTAAAATATATATCAAACTTGTCTGTACTTTACCTATTAGGAATGGGTATGTTTATTTCTCAAATTGTACTTTTAAATTCCTAGGTTTCTAATCTTGCCTTTAGGATCTTCACCCTAAGCCGAACTCATAGTTGGCCCTTGTTTTTAAAATTTGCATTGTTAACGTATAGCGTGCAATATAGTTATTAGTTAGTTTGTTATCACCTTTTCACCCAAGCTACAATACAAGGCTAAGACAAGTTCTTCAAATGGAATAGTATTCTTAGTAAACATTCCTTAGATACAAAATTTCACCAACTCCCTTTCATCACATATATCTTAAATATTGGGGGAGGTGCTTTCTAAATTTTCAATATTAGTCCATGAGGCCTTCTCTTGGTTTTTGACAAATCCTCTCCCAGTCAATGAGGGTCACTTTCTTCAATTTGAGAAAATTTATCTAAGAAACATCTTGTAAAATGTTTCGCAGAATATATTGAGCTTGAGGGAAAGATTAACATTCCATGTGTAGGCGTTTTTTAGTAAGAGACTTTTAGAATTCCCTTATGTTTTAAATCATCATCCAACTCATAACTTCAAGGGTCTTAATAAATTTCAAGTGCTTTTTAGGCATTTCCCAATGGCCATTAATGAGTATGAACTGTAGGTCTCACATAGATCTTTTGGGCAGGTTTCGTAGTATTTAACTAATGAAAAGATAGTTTGAGTTTTGGCCACTTTTATACTGGATGTCATTTATTCTCTTTGTCGGAGTTTATAATTTTTTTATTTTTCATTCTCATTTATAATCCGATTCATATTAGACTTTATACTCATCTTAATTTAGGGATCATGACTTTAAAACTAGGAATTTCATTTTATTTTGGAGTTAGTACCAAACTATGGTTGAGAAAGATTATTGATTAGGACTAATGGAGCAGATTATCTAATTTTGGCAACTAGTCAACGAAGTCTCCTCTTTCCAGTTTTGTGAAGAAGAAGGGAAAAACCAGAGTTGCTAGTTTTGGAGGCTAACCCATTAAAACCTTAAAGTTATCGCCTTATTCTCCGAAATCTAAAACCTTACTAAATGTCTTTTGTTGTTATTTATTTATTTTTCTATTTTTGTTAGTATTATTTTTTTTGTTGTGTTTTTGTTTAATTGGGTAAAGACAACTTATTCTTAGCTAGAAAAATGATTATTTATTCTTTTAGGAGTGGCCCCAAATGGTTGCTTACGTACCTGCTATTCAGATTCAAAAACAAGCCGTATTCGCTTTCTTTTCATGAAAAACTTTAGTGTGTTTGTTAATTTTAATCATTGAATTACTTTTGATTACGTTTTTATCATTATAGTTTTTTTTTTTTGGAAAAAAAATTCTAAGCTTTAAGCTTGATCATTTTATTTTTTGAAAAAAAATAACAATTTAAGGAAAAACCAATTTTGGATTTTATTTAAGGAAAAAACATTTTTTCTAATGATAAATAAATTTATTTCATATTATAAGCCTACCTCTATTATTCTTATATTTCTTTTTTATTTTTTAGTGATTAAATAATATTTTTTGTTTCTCTCATAATTTTATCTACATAAACTTACATCTAAATTTTATCATTTTTCTAATGTATATTCTTGCTTATTAATAATTTTATTTATTTTTATTATTTTTTTTTATTATTTATTGTTTTATTATTTTTTTGTGATTTTAGAATTTTCTATTATTTTATTCTATCTTAAAAAAAAATAACTAATCTAAATTTAATGTTTTCTTAATATTATTTTTAATTATAATTGACAAATAAATAAATAAATAAATAATAAATAATTAAAAAAATCAAAAAAATGATTTTCCTGGATCAGTCGGTGCGTAGGTAGATTCTTTTTTTTTTTTTTTTTTTAATTTTTTTTTTTTTTTAGGTGATTTACAGCGGTTGAGAGTGCTCATTGACGGCAATCGACGGCCTTTCGAGGTGGTTAAAAGTCGTTTTAATTTTCGAGGGTGGGAGAATCTAATATTGGTGGTGGATTTCTCAAAAATGCCTCCTTGTAGTGGTGCGAAGCTTGGTCGGCGGTTGGGGTTCGCGGCTTGAAGAACTTTAGCGAGGCCTTGATTTCTCTTTTTTTTTTTTTTTTTCTCACTTTTGTTCCATGCTTTGGCTTCATACTCTTGATCCTATTATATGACACAAGAAATGAGCTGGATAAGCTTGGATTGATTTCCTTTAATTGAGGTAAAATCAGGATTTTGGTTGAATAACACATCTTGATTTGTGTAAAATTTTCAATCTGTGTGATATTGATTATAATTGGAGATGATGTTTATCCTATTTAAGTTAAAGATTGCTGGATTTGCGTAAAAAAATTGAATTAAAAGCGAAATTCGATGTTTCTCACCGGCGACGATCTTGGATGAGGAAGGAAGAAGAAGATCAAATTTACCTAGTGCTTGTGTTCGTGTCGGCCAATCAACTGCTGACATGTGTTTCTAAGCGACGGTAAAAATTGCAAAAAATGCGAATTGCTTCCCTCGAGTTTATGAACCACGACCGACCCTTACCTTGCACGCATGGTCATGGCTTGAACTAGTAGGGCTTGCCCAAACTTACTTTTTTTTTTTTTTTCGTAAATTTGCATATATGTAATGTGATTTTTTTATTTTTGTATTATTTTGAAAATTCTAAAATTTGTAAAAATTATTCAACATCCTTTTATTATTATTTCTACAATTATTTTTCAAAAATTCACTGATGGTATGTTGCCTATTATTTTATTTTTTGAAATATTTTTTCTATTTTCAAATTAGAAGAATATTGTAAAAAATGAAAAAAATTTGAAAATTGACCATTATTAATTTTTAAGGTAAAAAAAAGGCGGTGTTTACACTTTTTAAATATGCATCTCATCTCCTTATTGATGAATGAGCTTCTTGGGTAGAAGTTTCAAGTCCTCTACTAGTGTACATGGAAGTAGGGTTAAGATGATTTTGGGGGCTCAACAATGTAAAGCTTGAGTATTGTGTGGTGATGAAGTACCTCATAATCTTAGATTTCCTGTGTCTCTTACCTCAATTTTTAATTGTTGTGTAGGTGTGGGATCTAATGTGGGAGCTTGCTTCTTTAGTTGTCATCTACCCATTGGCAATAGGAGGATGATTATTGTGTGCTTAAGGGGTACATTGCAAGTGTGCCTCAATTGGGTTTGGTTAGCTATACCTTGATGCATGTAGCATTGACAACCATAACAAGTTGAATTGAGTTATCATAGTGATAAAAAGATCCATCTTTCTATATTTTTTAATTTTTTTTTTGCTTGTATTGGCATGAGTATTATCATATTCACTCACTTTTGTGATGTGTTTTCCTTAGTTTGCTTCACTTAGAGTGGATGCCAGTTTGTTTCGTGGCTTCAAGATTGGCTTCAAGCTCTTGATTATTACCCTTTTAGCGCAGAGTCATGTACTCTTCACCTGGGAGATACCATGGTGTTAGCTTCTCTCCATAGTGGAGTTGCAAATAATGTAGGTGTATGGATTTGTAGTGTAGGGTCGCATGTGTACTGTTGTGAGAATACGCTACACAGCCAATATGAGAGAAGCGAAATGTATAGGGATAATCAAGATCAAATAAGATGGAGAGAGAGAGTAAGTAGTCTCAACTAAGCTCAAATGCCTTCATGACGGGTGAGAATGTTCTTCACTAAATTGTGTTTGACTTTTAAGAGAGAAATCCCGTAGAGTCTAGAGTTTACTCTCAAAATTTTCTCTCCTTAAATGAAAATGCTTAAGGTATTTATAAGATTTGGTTTATGAATTATCTTCTGTAGAGATGATGGTGATCGATGTTGCTAAATGTCGTGGGTTACCACATGGCTCTTATGTGCATAAGCCACATTAAAGGGCTTCTTTAATAAGTGGGCCTTATTGAGAATGTTTAGGTATTCAACTAATTCAAGAAACCCTACTTCAAACCCATCATTTCATAATTCTCTCATTGATCATCTCAAAATATATGGGCTGGATCTTTGTTGGCTTTATTAATTGTATTTAATGAGTCAAATATAATAGTTATTTGGCTTATAGCTTTTTATTGTTTTAGCCTCTACATGCAAATTTGCATAAAGGGAACAAAAAGTCAAAGTATGAATACACGATAAACTAATAATGAAAGAAGGATTATGGATTCTCTACTCTTTTATCTTTTTAATTTCCTTTAATTTATAAATTAAATAATTGAAATTGATTCCTTTTTATAGAATAATAATAATAATAATGAGAACGATCTTTTCCAAGTAATTTTGAAATTCCAAAGTAGATGGTGATCAAAATGCACAAGGGGACACATAACGTAGGCAAATAGATAAAAGAAGGCGAAATTATTGGAATAAGCGGTATTTTGTTATTTCATAAATAAAATTGTATTAGAAATATCAAATCATTACTAGATAGATTGCTTTTATCAAATTATAACAAATGTAATAATTTTGTATTTATATAATAGCCATTAGAAGTTCACGCAATACCAACCCGGACAAAAGAAGAGGACCTCATTATTTGCAAGGTTGTGTTGCGCAGTTATGGTCGGTCTAGTACACAAATGCAACGAGCAAGTATAGGTAGTTGTTAACCACAGTTTGGTGTAATCAGAGTTAAGAGGTCGGTTGATATAACAAATCAAGGGTAAAAAAAAAAAAAAATTGTTAACATGAGGTCAGACTTTAACCCAAGGAAATTGTCGGCCCCTTATACTTTATTGGCTTATCTTCCTCCCTTTCCTTATTGGTGTCTTCGTCTACTGAAATCTGAACCAATTTCCAAATAGACAGACCTTGCGAAGGCAGGCGTCAAAACGAGTAACAGTTAATATTAGATAAAATATATCAATATCATGGGGCGTCAGATTACATTTAGTATTAAAATATCTGTGGTAACTTCTTGGATCTGAAAATTTTCTAGTGTAAAGAAAAAGTAAACCCTAGTTCTTCTGTGAGATGACTCGAGTGAAAGAGAGGATTACACTAGTGTAGGAGGTCTAGGGAGAGAAGCAAAACGAATAGGCGTAAGATCGTTGAGGGTAATTCACATGCATATTATACTTTGATTTGGATTGGAAGTTAATTTTTTGGCTAAAGATGTATATGACGATTAAGTGAGAGTGAATACCAGTCGTGGACACTATCTTCAGAGTACCACATAATGTCTCAATGTCCTAAAAATGTGATTTATCCTGTAAATTTTCGCATTGGTCTTTTTTATGGCGACTTATTGCCTTGAGGAGTATAAATATACGATCTCAAGATGCGCCATCTCCGACTCCCTTTGAGGTCAAGTTGGAGAAATTAGGCGGATCATCTAAGATAGAACGAAAGTTGTCAACACGGTTCGTTTGGAGGAAGTTTTATAAAGCCACGAAAGATTGATGATGAAAATTAAGGAGTGCCATTCTGGAGACGTGTACATTCGGATGTGTATTGGGTCAATTATAGGCTGTTTTGTCGTTGAATGGCTGCGCTCCTACAACCAAGCTTTATACAATGATGATCATCATCATCAGGTACTGTAAAGGAGATTGATTTTTTCGAAATATATACAATCCATGGATTCCTATTAATATTATTGTCTTTAATTAACGGGATGCACATTTAGAAGTTAAAAAAAATAGGAAAAACTTTTACGGCTAGCCCTCCTTTGCATCCGTATGAAGCCCTATTCTACAACGTCAAATTCAAATATGTTTTTAGAGTCTTGATTTTAAGTTCTTTAATTTTGGATGCCTTATTAATCTGCTGATAATGCTATTTAACATACGGGCTTGACTTTTAACGTCGCTAAATTGTCGAACGTTATAGGCGTTTTCATTAGGCCTATGATCATGCTTAAGACAAAATTTAGTTACTTCTCTGCTAAGCAGTATAACGTAGATCCCTTTACGTTCAATAAATTAAATTCATTCTTTATGAATCCAAGCTTTCTCTTCGTTACCAAGTTTTCTTTGACAATTGATTTTTTTTTTTTTTTTTTTTGAAATTTTGAAAATCAAGCATAAATTTACTTATTTTTATATTGAGTTGGTAATTCATTGGTTTTATAGAGTATCAAGTAAAGTATACATGTTTGCCAATGCTATTATGGGAACCTATTAAATTGAACAAGTGAAATAGATTCTTTTTGGAGAATGTAAGTGTAAGCAGGTACATATAAAAACTTTATATTAATTTAATAATATTTAGGTTTTTAAAGTTATATATAAATAAGTGACCCACATGGATCAAAATCTAATATAGATGAATATATAATTAAAAAAATTGGTTCTCCCCCCCCCCCACCAATTTTCCAAACTTTTTGCATCACAAAATAGATGGCAAACTAATATGTAACGTTTTGAAATTTTGGATGTCATAATTCGTCAGTGTCCTTACAAAGTTGATCAAACTCGTGACCTCTTTCTAAATTTGTCAAAGGGTTTATAGTTGGAATATAGGAACCAAAACGTTAATAATAAACGTAAAGTTTTTTTAACTATATAAAAATTCATTAAAAAAAACTGTTAATATGTTTAGTATAATATTAAAAAACAAGAAATATACGATGAAAATAAATAATTTCAACATAAATTTTAGTCATAATCATAATAAAATTATATATTTGTAGATACAAATAAATTAGCATAATTTATAATATTAATGCATAAAAACTACAATATTAATAATTGTGTTATTACTGAAATATATTACAATATAAATTATCATAATAAAAACAAAGATAAAAAATTGTTAACACTTTTTCATCATTAAAAATAAAATTATCATAACCTTTTCTCTTCACATATCCATCCATCATAATCATTTGTTTCGTCTAAAGACTAACATTACTTAAATTTGGTACTATTTTCAATTTATTTTTATATTTTAATTTTTAGTCTTTTCAAATAGTCAATAATATTTTTATCTTATGAAATTAAATTGTGTTTTCAATATTTAGTCCAATTGACTTTAATAGGTTAGAATTGGTAAATTCGATTAAAACTGTAAGGATTTACTAATTTTTTTTTTGTGTAAAAATCATGATTCGATCGCAAGTTTATTATTGAAAGTGATTCTTATGGCCGAGTTTAGCTTGAAATTGTGTCCTAAAATTGTATACATGTTGAATCGTATAAATAAAATTGTAATTTTGACAATATGCTTATAGGATAAAAACACGTTAAGGCTTTACTCCATCTACTTCTACGTACATGGGTAATAACCGTTATCTACAAAATTGTAAACCTTCATTTATACCAATTCTGGCTTTATTCCCCTCTCCCTACTATTTTTCCTTCTGAGTTTCATTTTACATCTTTTTCATGTAATAAATGAACTATTTTAATACTTTTACACCTAAGTACTGGATAATTAACTCAACATTTAAAGATCTTAAATCAATTACTAGGAGTTTCATCTCCCACAAGTAACAACAGTCTCCCACATTGTTCTAGAACTTCAAATATCTTTCATCAATTATTAATAATCATAATTAATAATATTTTTTTGTCGTTCTCACCTAGTGTATAATTACACTAGGTCCTCATCATACAACAAGTACTCTATTTTTACTATTGTTGAAAAAAAAAAAAAGTTCTTTTAAGGGTGAGCTAATGCCGAGCATGTATAACCTTAAGATCATGTGTGTAAATGAACATATCATAAATCACTATGCATCAACGCAACAATATAACCCTGTGGCTGGTTTTTTATCTAATTTAAGTCATTCATCACATAATGTATTTATGATCCCACTCACTTGATATATTATATATACATTTATAGTATACATTTTTGGAAAACTTCCACTGTGTGTATACACCCTAAGTCCTTAAATTTATTGAACCATTTTAGTGGGCAACTCTATTGGGACGTACCACATACTGATCAATGGATACTTCTAGGTTTTACTATTATGAGTCCTTAGCCGAGCTAAGCACCTAGTATTAATAAATTTTGTGTTTAACTTTCCATTAAGTCATTATTTTTACCAATAAATAAGTATAAGTATCACATAAGGTGTGTTACTTATTTGGATGGGTGGTCTTAACAATTAACTTGATCGCAACTGTATTCCTACTGAACTATTAATATAAAGAATATTCAAAATCAATACTTTCCTAGAGATATTGTCTAAGTTATTTTAAACGCATTAGGTCATGTTTTCTTCTTAGGTTTGTTCTATTATAACTTCGAAGTAGATTAGAATAAATGAAAGATAAGAAAAAGGAAACTGTTAATAGGAAGGTTTTTAGAAGCATGGTCGTGTATAGGGCATATAGACAAACACAAGTGGGGAACACAAGCATGAACATTGGCCATTATTCCTTCCTTATCACAAACATGCCCAAGTACAAAAGTTATGTACCTTGGCTGTGTATAGGTATATGTGCATTTATTAGTTGTGGAATCCATCAACTTAGATTCTCTTTTCCAACATAGCATAGGCAAGTTCCACTAGCATATATATGACTGTGTACCTATTGGTTTATCTTCAAATCCTCTTCCCAATTTAACTAATATTCTCTTTTAATACCTAATATGATTAATGATTCTATGTCTTTTTTTTTCATATAAATTGAAGCAAAGCACACGTTTTCTATATATTGTATAAGATTTTGGTTAGATTGCTCCAACGTTGTAACTCTCATGCAATCCTTTATGCACTTTGTGTTTCTTTTGTGCCATAACTCCAAACAATTTGTTTTATCATCAACGAGAGCGAGTGACAAAGTTGGTAGGTTTAATGCGTTTACTTACTATATGATAATCTGTTAGAGTATGGAGATTGCGTGGGTCTCCTTCTACTAGCATTTTGTTTTGATTTGGGAGACTAGTTATGTAGAATAGGATAAGTGGATTAGGATAATCCTAATTATAAGGTTTTTTACTTCCCTGATAAGAGACCAAAATTTCCTATGATAATTCATTATTAGTTTTAATTGCCATGACCCTTTTATTTTATTTTTTACTTATTTCTCATATTTTCTTGGGGTTTACATATAACTAAGTTTAGCAAAAAAAAATTTTTTAGGAGTTCTCTTTTGCACGGGTCTCAATGTTGATGCATTAACAAACAATGATATCCCTATAATTATTCAACAGAGAAAGATGATACATTAGGTTCAAGTAATTTCGCGGTTTGTATCTAAGAAAATAAAAAAACTAAAAAATAGGTAAGATGGGTTTTTTTATATGTTAAAAAAAGTTCATTACTTTTGTTAAATAGAGGAATTTGATACATACGTGATACACTTTTTCTATATACTTCAATTTTAAAATCTTATATATTTTAATAAATAATTAAAAATACACTTATAAAAATTTATATATATCGGGCTATACCTTTATTTTCCAAAAAAAATAAAATTATTTTTGAAGTAGAGTCTGTGGACTTATTCAGTTGGTAAATTTCAACAAAGTAATAGGTCTCATATTACGTTTACCGCTGTGCCACTTATGTTTTATCCAAATGTCACCAACACGTTTAAAAGAAACAATAGCAAATTTTGCTGAATTTAAACATTGCTAAAAGGAAAAAAAATAAACCCCTCCTCCAAAGTTTTAACATCAAACAGGAAAAGAGCATAGATTTATATTGTTTATACATGAGAACGTGGATTATGATTAATGCTTTTAAGGGCATGTGATTTATATATTTTATGTGAAGAAGGACCTTGCATTTGTCTATTGTTTTTCTATGCATTTAAAGGCCTGGGCGGTACTTGACTACGTCATTTCCACATCACAAATTTAATGCAAAATCATGCCATTGAGAGATAGCAATATCTGCATATTCATGGAAGGCCCAAAATAGAGTAATTTATGACACCCGAATGCTTAAATGCATGTTTATCAAGTTCTAACTTTTATTTTGCTTAAATTTATTTAAATACAAGCCCTTCTCCGCTTTTTTTCCAGTTTGAGCAAATCTAGCCTTGGCAAGATGCAGATCGCAAACATGGATAATGCGTTTATAAAAAAACTATTATACTAATTACATTAAGCAGTTTGTAAATTAACATATAAAAAATTAAACCAAATGCTAAAAGAAAATAGGGAAGGTGAGTTGAGCTTGCGATCAATGCGCTTCGACTTGACAGGTTCAACGCGTTACCATGATCGATGTTATTTTTTAGTGGCCGAGTTGACGTGGATAACAATACAAAGCTCACACAGGATTTGTGATTACATCGACTTCTCGCATGTTGCGGCACAAAACACTTTAATGGTGTTTTTTTTTTTTTTTTTTTTTTTTTTTTCTGGTTCTTCATTGGCCCTACCCCTTAAATAATGAATTTTGACGTTAGTACGTTTGATGCCTTATCGTTGTTTACCTCGTTTTTTCTTTTTTCCGGTATTATTAAATATCTACTGTTTGTGAAAATAACAGCTTGTTTATATGTATTTGTTTCTGCAATTTAATAGAAAAACGCAACTTGATGCAAGTGGCGGGAGTAAGTGATTCTCCTAATTTTAGCCGCACGTTGGCTATACCAACACCTTTCTTCGTGATCTAGAAAGATTCCAAAATCAAGCTTCTTTCTTTGTTTGGAAAACGATTTTCTTGAACACAAAATCAAGACAATGCTTGAACCATCTCTCGCAATTCTCTTCGCGGCTTTTTTTGCTCCATGCTTTCACTAAAGAATCCATCTATTATGCCAGGTCCCATCCACACGAGGCATATGCACACCCATTGGAACTTTTGCGAGCATTATTCGTGGTTCCAATAATGCAATTTTTTCCAAATATAACGTACCAAGTAGAAGGGGCTTCAAAATTGAGCGATTCTGACCCAAGAATCCAAGAGGTATGGATTACCTTCACCATAAAGAAAATGCGAAACCTTTAGACATCACAGTTTTGATTTTCACTGAGGGAGTGGTTTACTGGATACCTCCATTGTGCATAGATGAGAATATGACTGTTGCCTTGTTTGTATTTTGTGGCTTAATGGAGCATGTGACCTTACCAAATAGACATTTTTCACTATTTTCCGGATTTCCTAGATAGCTTGTTTTAACCACTACGTAAGATGTCGAAATCCTATGCAAAAATGGGATTCAAAAGTATCCCCTCGGAACTGAGAAGGAGTTGGTATACCTTTTCCAATTACTTTTGTAAGGAGATGATGTATCCCTTCAATCAAACTTACTTGTCGTTGTCTTGTATGATGTCAACATTATTGCAAAGGCCTATTATGATGCTAATGGCGCACTTGGTTGGAGCGATCTTGATGAAGGACGATTCAGCGTCATTGGTGTCTCTTCTGCAGCAATCCTTTCTGCTGATACTTAAAATGCTCCCAATTCATTTACAACTCTTTCCTTATTACCAGGCCTAATTTAGTGAAGCCGGAAAGATCTACGGCAGCTCTCTCGGAATCCTTGTCTCAGACATTTCTCGACAGACTCTTATGGTACTTGTCACTACTTGCTTATATGTCAGGCTTCATTTTTGTATTGTAATCTTACTTTATTTTCTTTGGACGAGTATATGCGCCTCATCAAATTCAAGATATTTGTGTTTTTAGCTGTGTCGGAATGGTTGCTAGTAGACTGTTTGTTTTTTAATTATGACCCTCTTAAAATAATATATTATGATTTTATGCGTGTTATCCTAGTAGGGTATTGTCTTTTACAGCCTAACATTTTCCTGCCTACTCATGTCACTTTAGCCACTAGCTAAGCCATGATCCAAAAACAATTCTATACCCCACCAAACAATTATAGACCCAAAACACTTACCGAATTCACCTTACCGTGTTTTCATGATATATACTTAATATAGTATTTGTGTTATTTATGTCTACAAAATAAAAAAAGAAAGAATAGCAGCTATTACTTTTTATTTCTTATGAAATTTCCATTTACCTTGGATGTTATGCAACCAGGCAATACAAATGTGCCATTATTAGAATGGTATAAATGGAATTCATCAAATTTGGTTGTTCTGCTATCTTGTCATCAAATGGAAATGGGTGTATTCTAGAATAATGTTTCGTTGATTGGGGTGTTGCAATTTAATTTGT
Organism: Laguncularia racemosa; assembly: GCA_037954665.1. NCBI lineage: Eukaryota > Viridiplantae > Streptophyta > Magnoliopsida > Myrtales > Combretaceae > Laguncularia > Laguncularia racemosa. The sequence continues at coordinate 23,032 of JBBMOL010001027.1, read as the reverse complement.
TTGTTTTTTTTCTATGAATCAAAATAAACCATAAAATATGATCATTTTTTTTTAATTGTTTTAAATCAAATTATACAGTTTGTTTTAGGAATTTTTTAAAATTATAATACTTTAATTTGGTTTGGACCAATCATGGATTAATCCTGAGTTTTAATTATCAAATATTAAATTTATGACATGTTATTTACATTACAAGTATGAAATTATTTTAATGATTAATATGCATTGGCATAAGTGTTGATAAAGTCAATATTCATGGATTAATGGATTAAGGAATTGTAGGTGTCTTGATATAAATTTCATTTTTTAAAGCTAACATGGTGGCAAGACTCGGAGTTGGCCGTTTTACTTATTTTAATAATCCATGTTCATAAAGTCAATTATTAATAATAAAAAATTTCCATCACAAGTAAAGTATTATTTTTTATTTTATTAAAAAGGGTTCAAAACTTGATAAAAAAAAATTATAATAATAAATGGTTTCAATTTTTTCGGTTTGGTACGATTTTTTTAGTTTAGTTTGATTATCTCCCAAACAACAAAAAGTTTTTCTTTGATTAAGATAGGGAATTTTCTTGATCAAAGTGGAGAGAATACCATATTTTGTGTTGGTTTGTGATTTAGTTTTTTTTTTCACCCTATAATATCATGTAGTTTAGGATTAGTAATATGGTTAGATATATCTAAAATGATCCCAAATATATATATTTTCAAAGAAGATGGTTTTAATATAGAGCCCCTACATAAATAAAGTATGATATATTACGTTGATGATGGGGATCAGCTAGGCATCAAGAGGTTCAAGAGTCAAAGTCCAATGACCCGTTACATGGTATTGGAGGTCCAATGACAGATCTAGGGGCTAGCAGATGAGAGAACTTTGGCCCCACAGGATTAGTAGATGAGCTGCCAGAGAAGGAACCGAGCTTTACCAAGGGAGAATCCATACACGGCCCCATACACGGCCGTGTATCACGACCGTGTATCTTTACAGGCCTAACAACACCAGGCCAGCGAGCACAACCGTGTGTCCTACGTAGAATTCTCACAGAAGAGAAGAATACACGGCTAAAAGGCATACGGTTCGTGTATGAAACCGTGTACTGTGCTCGTCATATACACAGTGTCATACACGGTTGGAGGACACGGGTCGTGTATGAGACCGTGGTTACCTTGTTCGTCGCATGCCCAGTGTCATACAAGGCTTGGGAGACACGGGTCGTGTCCTTGTTTGTCGCATGCCCAGTGTCATACACGGTTGGAGACACGGCGTTTATTAAAACCGTGTTACTATGCGTATCTTATTATTTCTTTCCGCGTATTTTCCTTTTCAAGGCAGACATTGTACGAGGAAGTATAAATACCCTCTTGTAAAAAAGCCTTAGGGTTACGTTTTTACAGATTTGAAAACACATTTGATGGTTCTCTCTTCTTTGTTCTTTGCAACAGAACTCTTTCGATTCTTCGATCTAAACGCTTGGGGAAAATATCTTGATAACTTAGGTTTCAATCAACAGGTGTGGTTGGGGTCTAGTTCCGTTCACCGCTTGTTCAAGACGGATTCTTGGGGATCCTATTTCAAATCTCGATCGTCGGGTTCTAAGTTTAATATTGTTTTTTACCTAGGGTTCGCATCATTTGGTATGAGAGCTTCGGCTTCTTGATTTCAAGTAATTCTATCCTGTTTTTTAATATCGTTGTCTTCTTATAAAAAAAAAATTGTTTTATTGTCGTAGGGAATTCAAGGTCGTTCGAATAGTTACCTGTTCGGTTGTTCATCTGGAATTTCGTTTATAAAAAAAAAAAGAAGAGAAATTCGTATTGAAAAAAAAAAGGAAGATCCATTGTGGTAATCAAGTATCTTTAAGTCTCGTTCATTCGATTGGTTTCATTTGTGTCCCTATTGGAGTCCTTGTCCGTTGTTTTCCGTAATTGACTGTTGAATTGGAACCGTTTGTTTAAATGTTGGTGCCTTAGTGGTTTATGTTAAAGAAATTGTGTTTGAGTTTCTGATCAAGAGCTATAAGAGCGAGTATGAGAGGATCATTTATTTATTGAACGAAAAACGATGAAATCCCACATATGTGAAGTGTAAACTGGTGAGAGAGTGAATTAGTGAGGTTTATATTTTTTTTTTTGTGTTATTCTAACCCTTTTGTTGCAGCAATATGTCTGGTCAAAGTCCTACTAGTGGAGAGAAGGGGGCGTAGATAGTAAATTGATGTTTGAGGCATTATTCAGTGAGATGAGAAAATGTGGAGGGTGCTGAAATGGAGCAAGTCCATGAGAGGTTGGATAAGATGGAGCAGAGTAGGGAACCGTCAGGTAGTATTGGTTGTGGGGAAGAAGAACAATAGGCATTCAAGAGGGGGAGTGAGTATTAGAGAGAAGGAGGATACGATTCAGGGGAATATGGTTTCATGAAGTGGCGTGGAAGAGATACCCAACGACGAGTTGGTAATTTGAGTAGTTATTAAGATGAAGATACCTTCCTTTCAAGGATGAATGATCCAGTGCTGTATTTGGAGTGGGAGAGAAAAGTGGACCATGTATTTGATATGGCAATAATTACAGTGTGGAGAGTAAATAAAGTTAGCTGCAATTGAATTTATTTTTTCTTCTGATTTGCAATGTATGGTGAGATCAGCTGGTGCGTAATAGGGAAAGGTATTGGTGAGAGGCCTGTGCTAGGCACTTGTGAATGAGATGAAAAAACAATTATGCGAAGAGATTTATCCCTATTCAATATTTATAGGGATTTGCATAGGAAATTACAGTGGGTTGACACAAGGGTCAAGAGTGTAGAGGAATTATTATAAAGGAGATGGAGATAGCTATGATTAGGCGCTACGTGGATGAGGAAGATGAGGCTTCAATGGCTAGATTCATCAATGGGTTGAATGGAGATTGCTAGATGTAGTAGATTACAACATTATGTGGATATTGTGGAATTGTTGCATTTAAGGATGATCAAGTAGAGAAGCAGTTGAAGTATTTAAAGGAATTCTAATCTTGGGGACTTCTTATCTTCATGGAAGTCAAATTGGAAGAAGAATACTGCAGACTCAAAACCAAAAAGAGGATGTGAAGGCCAAGAGTCACAGTTGCTTCCTTAAAGGTAAATCTGACACTAATCCATTCACTAGAAATCGTGATGTCAAATGTTTAGGTGTCAGGGGTTATTGGACATATTGCTCTAAATGTCCAAATCAAAGGGGCCATGATCATTCTGGATATGGAGGATCTGGAGAGTATTAGTTCCAGTGATGATGACATGCCACCATTGGAGGTGGTAGTGATGTGGACGTTGAGGGACCCGTGAGTGGGGAATACTAGTTACTATGCGATGTCTTTAGTACTCAGGCCTAAGGATGATGGTGATGATGGGGTTCATCGAGAGCATATTTTTCACCACCCGGTGTTCATGTACCAGAAGAAGGTATTGCAGCTTGATCATTGATTGTGGTAGCTTGTATAAGTTGTAGTACCTTATTGGTTGATAAGTTGAGGTTGAAGACTTTGAAGCATCAGAAACCATACCGGTTACTGTGGTTGAATGAGTGTGGGAAGTGAAAGGTGCAGAGCAGGTTTTATTTCATTCTCTATTGGGAGAGAGCTATCATGATGAGGTGATGTTGATGTAGTTACCATGCAGGCTAGTCACATAATTGTTCCCCCTTTTTTTTTTGGGGCGACCATGGCGTTCGATAGGAGGGTAATGTATGATGGGTACAAGAACCATTTTCTTTTGTTTTTTTTTAAAACAAGGAGAAATATGGTTTTCAACTTCCTAGAAACCATGGGGGCTTGTGAGGATCAGTGAGGCTAGCAAAAGAGTTCAGAGAGAAACACTTGAAGTGGACAAGAAAAGATTGGGAAAAGGAAAGAAAGGAGTGAGAGGCATGCACTTTGTGAGCCAAGGAGAGTGATGAGCTTCACATAGAATGAGTGGAGAGAAAATTGCAGGAGAGAGTGGAGTTGCAAGAAAAAGTTGAGGTTTAAGAGTGCATTAGTGGCCAGGAAACAAATTAACTTTTACTCATGTACAAGGTTTTGTATATTACTACTACTAACCTTAACTCTTCTTTGAAAGTGTGGTTGAGTCTCTTTTGCTAGATTATGATGATTTGTTCATGAGAACGTACCAAGAGGGGATTGCCTCCATTTTAAAGGCATTGAGCACCAGATTAACTTTATCCCAGTGTTTCCATTTTATAATCGGCCAGCTTATCGAGCATCCATATGTTTGTGCGATTGCAGGCTTGCCTAATTCTATGAAAAAGGCGAATTTGTGGGAATTGCATAATTAGGTTCGGGCTAACATTGATAAGAAGAAAACATGAGCATTATGCTCGCCAGGCCATAAGGGTCGTGTGGAGGTTGGTTTTTCTACAGGAGATTGGAGTGTGGGTGCATCTGAGAAAGGAGAGCGGGGGGGGGGGGGAAATTTTGCGAACAGCGAAAGTCTATGTTGCCACTAGGGGAGATGGACCCATTCCAAGTGTTGGAGCGGCATCATTGATCAAGCTTACATGATTGACTTACAAGTCACTATGTATTGTAAGCGCAATTTTAATGTTTCTGATCTGACTCTATATGTTGCAGGTGATTCGAGGACGAATCTTTTCGAGGAAGGAGGGAATGATGTGGATCAGCTAGCATCATGAGGACGTTAAGAGTCAAAGTCCAATGACCCGTTACATGGTTTGGAGGTCCAATGACAAGAGCTAGGGCTAAGCGGATGAGAGAAGCTTTTGCAAGATTAAGTGATGGAGCTGCAAGAGAAGGAACCGTGCTTTTACTAGGGAGTATCCATACACGGCCGTGTATCACAGACCGTGTATCTTTAAATGGCCTAACAGCTCGGACATCGGCAAAAACCGTGTGTCCCAGTTAGAATTTCACAGAAGAAATACCGGCAAAAGGCCACGGTTGTGTATGAAACGTTGTACTGTGCTCGTCATATTACACAGTGTCATATCGGCTTGGAGACACGGTCGTGTAGAGACCGTTATCTTGTTCGTCGCATGACCAAGTGTCATACACGGCTTGGAGACACGGTCGTTATGAGACCGTTGTACCTTGTTTGTCGCATGCCAAGTGTCATACACGGCTTGGAGCACGACCGTTTGTATTTAACATTGTACTATGCGATATCTTATTATTCTTTCCGGTATTTTCCTTTTCATGACTTTGTCAAGAAGTATAAAAAAAAAAAAAAAAAAAAATACCTCTTTTGTTTAAAAAAACCTTTGGATTACGATTTTTACTGATTGATTACACATTAGGGTTCTCTCTCTCTTTGTTCTTTGCAAAAGTACTCTTTCGATTTCTTCGATCTAAATGCTTGGGAAATCTTCTTGATAAACTTGGGTTTCAAAATCAACAGGTGTGGTTGGGGTCTAGTTACGTTCACCGCTTGTTCAGACGATTCTTGTGGATCGATTTCAAATCACGATAAAGGATTCGGGTCGGGTTCTAGGTTTAATATACCTAGGGTTCGCATCAGTTGATGTCTCCGAAATGTCTTTAAAATGATAGATGAATGAATAAAAAAAATAAAAGGCAACATGTCCATTGTTACCATCATGCGGTTTAGCATCAGGACCCTAATATTTTAGATAATATCTAATTATTGAATCGGGGCCTTACAAATTGATACGAATACAGTAATTTGGCTTTTTTTTTATTCTGTGTGAATTTTAAGATATTTTGTCATTTCAATTCTTTTCCATGGTAGCAGAGTAATTTACCTACAATTATATTTTCATTAAATTACCCATAATTATATTACTTGTATAATAAATATAATTTTATATATTATAGTATAATTTAAAAATTTTATTATTTCTTAGTTAAAATTATTAAATTTTATTGTAATACTTTGAACCTAATATTTCAATTCAGATTTTAACCTAGTCGCATATTTGTTTCCCCCCCTGTTAACCCTAGAAGTCATGAATTTAAAAAAAGTACTTGAATTTGGCAATAGGAGCAATTTATATATACTCCGTGTTTTTTATATATATATATAAAATATATATATATCATTCTTAAAAAAAAAAAGAAAAAAAGATTTGGTGAATTAGAAAAGAAATTTAGCCTACAAGTCATCATGACTTTACACTGTTAGTACATCAAATCTGTTGAAGTAATTTGACCGTATGTGCTCGAAAGGGGTTTAGTTTCCTAAAGTGGACAGCTTCTGTAACTTTACTCACCGGGCCCCTGGACTTAGGCTTCCAATGTGACGATGGGGGCATGGATGTGGGCTGATGTTGCTGCTCTTCTTTGACGATTGCTGTGGACCCCAATCGGGGTGATGTGGGCTTCTGCTGCTCCGCTGGTTGGCGTGCATTTAGCTGCCCCCCGTGATGTGATACTGGCCTTCGGCTAGCGTTTGAGGCTAGCCATTATGTATTATCTCTCTTCACTTCATTACTTTTATTTTATTATTTACTTTATTATTATTTTTTCTATTTAATTTTTATTTTTATTTGAAAATGTACACCCCCATGTGGTAAAAAAATGTTTACACCCTTATCACTCATTCACTTCACTTAATAAAATTAAGAGATAAAAATTGAATAAATTTTTAATAATTATTATATGTTAATTACTTTTTTAATTAGTAAGAGATATAAATTATTTATTAGTCATAATATTTGAACTTTTTATTTCTTTTGAGAGAATAAAAATTTTGATCTTTCTTTAACTAATATCTATTTTCAATGAAATGAAAATAAAAAAGTTAAAAAAATTAAAATTTTATCTTCATTTTTTTTTAAGTAAATAAGATAATAAATAGTTAAGAGAGAATAATTATTTTATTATCTCTTTATTACTTCCAAATAAAAAAGCTATTAATTTCGAACCATAAATCGAGAGTGGCCCTATTGAACAATGTCAAAAATCGAAGTATGAAAAAAGAGAGCGCCCATAGTAATCCTTCCATTGGCAAATGATAGAAAATATTCTAGCTATAAAGTGCTTTTACTTCGTTAAGTACGTGGATTGTTGTCACGTGGGTTTTAGTGGGCAACAATTTGGTTGTTGAATCCCAAAGGAATAAAGGTAAAAATTTTTAAAAACTACTAGCAAAAGATTTAGCTATCCATCAAATCAATGACAAGAAAAATTTTACTGCCTAAAACTATTAGCTCAGATTTTGATGAGAAACTACCAAATAATAATGAAGCGTGAGTCAAGGACTTTCATGGATAGTAGATTTCATAAAACAAATTTAAATTTTCACAACTCTATTAATAAGATCCTTTCTAACTCCAGTCAAACTAGTTTAAAAACCACCCAACTCTTTTGCTTTTATCGAGTATTGATAATGTCTAATTCGCTTACAATTCAAAGAATAATTTGTTGCATTAATTCTATTGGTATTTTCTTCTTGTAGAGTAAGTATTGCCAAACTGTCTTTTTCTTCTTGTAGGAATAAGTATTACCAAAACTAGTTCTATATCAAGATTTGCCTTTCGAATACAATTAGCTTAGTTTAAGAAATGCAACGTTTTTAAAAACCAAAAATTTTAACAACCCCGTTAAGTCCAAAAATAAAAACCATTTTATAAAACCCATAAACATAATCTACTCTTTACTTCCTACTATATCATGAACCCCAAAAACAAACTTAGCTATGTATATTTACTCTAATAGCTAACAAAAACAACGGTAAACAAACTAAAGATTCCGGTAAACATCATCCATTCGATTTTCAAAAGCACCTTCTTGTATGGTTTTGCCTTGATTGAATTTCCTCTAATGGTGACATTATCTTTTGTAATCTTAAGGTTAAGTTTTTACTCTTGGGTGGTGCTTTCAACGGGCTAGCTATCTTCTTCCTCGTACATGCCATTATCATGTTGTCAACTCCCTTGAGACGCAGACAAGGAATAACGTATGTAAAATACAAGCGGGGGGATTTAGCGGTTTCAGATTGGTGACATAAGGATGATTTAGAGGACTAGTAAAGAAGAGGAGTTTTTAGAGCATTTATTAACCCAATATTTCATGACAAAAAGCAGTGTCTTCTTGGTTTTGAACTTTGTTTGATGTTCATTTCAATGATCTTTGAATTATTTTAAAGATGAAGAACTTAATTTTGAATATTTATACAGTATCGTTTTCTAATGACGTACATTAGATTATATAGCAGCAAATAGTTGAGATGAATTATTCTCTTAATGGATTATTCCATGGATTTCTTTTCAGCTTAAGCCCATAAAAACCTCTATAAATATATGAATCTCTTCGATAAAAATTAGAATAAATAAACTGATCTAACAGTCTTTGTTATAAAGTTCACCATACTAATTTTCATAAGTTATCTCAAATCATAGACCCGACTTTGTAGGCCTTGCCACTAACCTCACAAAGGGAAGCCCAATATCAAATTAAAGCAAGAAAATATTGTAGATCCATTTTAGCTATCTAAAACTTTTTGTTTATCATTTTTTTTGTGACATAGAGGAAAAGATAACGGACTAAGATTTTTAGAAAACATCTTAAGTCATTTATCCATACAATATATATGTAAAATTATAAAGATGGAAATTAATGTTGCTTGTGTTCATTACGAATATTTATTTTCCATAAAGAAAATTAAAACATCAAAAGTGCAAAATAAAAATATGAACACTAATTTTACTTCCATCGGAAAAAAAAAAAAAAAAAACAAACAGGTGATTTCGGACAGCACTACACCATTTATCCCCCTTTTTTAGTACACATTTACTTGCCGTGGAGTAGAGGAAAAAAAATAAAATAAAATAATAAAAAAAAAACCTTGTGAAAAATTGGGAAAGGATTGGACCTGTGTATGGAGGGTCAATTTTTTTTCAGTATTTAGCACTCCATAAAAATAACGGATATCTTACATATTTTCTTTTACATGGGACGGGGGCTTCTCCTGAAGAAAGAGTATTCCCATGAAATGACTTTTTTTTTTCTTTTTTTTTTGTCCCCTTTTTTGGAATTTTCATTTATAATTAAATTTTGGGCTTTTAACTTTTGTTTTTAAAACTACAGTTTTGTATTTTTTTCGCATGTTATTATTTTCTTTGTAAAGAAAAGTGTGAATAAAAGATGATCTAGAAGCAACAACATTTCAAATTTTAATCGAAGAAAAGGTTCTGAAAATTTTTTTTTTTTTTCATTGGACTTCACTTATAATAGTTTACTGAAAAACGCTCTAAAATATTTTTAGTATCTCTCAATTATAATGGCAAGCATTTTTTAAAAATTCATAACAAAACCGAAAAATAGTCATTTATTTTTGCGTACTTTGAATTTGAGTCCTCCGTTTCTCTAAATGAAAATATATAATTAAAGAATGTCTAATAAAAAATCCATTGAGTTTTTCCAACTTGACATTGCAGCCCTTTTTCGTGTAGGGAGCTTTCTCCTTTGTTACGGGGGCACAAGCGTTATGTTTCATGTATTTCCTATGCTTCTTTTTAAATTTAACACTTCATCATATTCATGCCGCAAACTAAAAGAGGAAAGAAACAGCTACATCACAAAAATCAGCCAAAGAGTTGCATTTTTCCCCACCAGCTTTTGCAATATGCACGAAAAGGACAAAATGCCCCTGTGTGAATACATGATGTTCGCCTTTGAAAGCATACTATTCAATTTTTATTCTTTCAATTTATATAAATTTACAATTAATGATTAAGAAAAACTTGGGTTTATAAACTACCTTGTGATAGTATTGTAATGTTATTTTTTTCTTTATAATCTCAATCAATAATTACATGTAGTAAACTTATAAAATTTTGAAAGAATTATAAATAAACGGGCAAATTGTAAAAGGGGGTTTTTATAATCTTTTAACTTTGTTTTTTGTTAGTTCATGAACTAACTCGTATTTATAACGTTAATTTGATTTTAGCGGAAGGAAATTTTTTACATGGAGAAGTCAAGAAAAAAAAAAGTTACTAAAATACTTCCATTAAATGTAAATTAAGTTTTTAATTAATTTAGTGATTTTTTATTGTCGAGTCCAATTTTAATTTTTTTCTTTTTCATTTTCCTAATTCGATTCACGTTAAATTCTATGCCCATTTAATACAAATCCTCGACTTGAATTAGAGAAAAAAAAATTTGATTTTTTTAATTTATTTGGGAGTCGCCACCCAACTAGAGTTAGAAAAGATTGTTAAGTTAGAATTAATTTTAGCAAATTAATCCTAACTTAAATACTAGTTAATGAAATCGTTTATCTTTTTTTTTTAAAAAAAAAAAAAAAGTAAGAGATTCTTGAATTGAGAGCTATCATATTAAAACCTAAAGTTACCACTTTAACCTTCTAAAATTTGAATTATATTTTATTTTGGGGTATCCTTTTTAGCATAAAAGAAAATACTTGAAAAGAAAAAAAATGATTATACTAATAATGATTGAAAATATATTTTTTATTTTTTTAGAACTGTCTCATAAGGATACCTATGTACCCCCTATTATGGATCAAATAGGTTGGGGTTCACTTGGTTATAAAACTTTAGTGCTTTAATTTAATTTTAATTAATTACAAAAAAAGGTTTACGTTTATTATCATTTAAAATTTATTTATTTTTTGAAAATTCTAAAACCCTTAAATTTTCCCCTAAAAAAAAAACTAAAACATAACTTTTTAAAAAACCAATTGATTTTTTTTATTTCACGAAAATAATTGTTTTTTAGGGTGACAAAACGTTTCTTATTGATGTGCTTAAAACCAAAGTCTAACATATGTAAAATCAATTTGAAAGCAATTAAACAATGTCAATCAAATAGCTTTCAAATGGTGTCAAAACTCAATACTTATAACCAATTCTTCAAAAGATGTGATCAATATAGATATCTAAATGTGTTGCTCTGATACCAAAAAATGTGTGCTTAAAACCAAGATTAAGCAAATGCAAATGAACCAATTGAATAATTAAAACACAAGATCAAAACCGGTTCAAAATTGGAACAAATTTTGCGTGAACCCTAATTGTTGCAAGATGATCCGAATGTTTTTTAAGATAAAAAAAATTTTACAAGTGAAATCCTCAAATTGAATCACTGAATCAACTTAAAATTCCAAGAGACCCTCCAAACATAAACAATTAAAACAAGACCATGACCCCTCCTTTTAAAAAGGGCCCAATTCACGGTTAAAAATGTGGAAAAAATTGTTTGGTTGAACTAATGTAAAAAAACCAAAATCAATCTTATAACATGATAAAGTGTTTTAAAAAAAAAAATTTAAAAATCTGCCCAAAAGAAAAATCCTAATAAACCCTTTTAGATATAACTCTTTTGTAATAAAAAAGGAAAATTACAACAAAGAGAATTGTTATTACTCACAATTAACTTTGAAGCCACTCACCAAAATTTAAATTTTTTGGGTTTGGGAAATTGATAAGGCAATTTAGATTAGGATAACCCTAACCCTCCCCACATGAAGGGTATGTTTTGAAAATTTTCTAAGCACCCAAAAAAACCCCTACTTAAGCAAGTATTTTTACTTACCCCAATTTAGGGTTTAAAAGTCAAAAAAATTACAACTTTTACCATTTTAGGAGGGCCCGGTCCTAAAGCACCTATTACAACCAAAAAAAATTTTTCCCAAAAACTTACAATGTAAATAAATTCAAATAAATAAATTAAAATTTGAAAATAGGTTTCAAATGCAAATTTCTTCAATAGGATTTTTTCGGCCCAACTCATCGTTTGGTTCGGGGTCGGTCTATGGAAAACCCCAAAATTTGGGAGTCTTAGTGAGTTTGTCAATTGCCCTCTAAACCCTGTAAGTGTTTCTATTGGAATATAAAATAGTTGGAAAATAAAAAAAAGTTTAGAAAACAAATAATTCCGGAGTCAATTTGTTTCAAAAGGGGTTTCCTCATCCCCAAAGATTTGAAACCCTTTTGGTCTTGCCCAATGATAGGTTTTTTGGATTTTAATTCCTTTTCATCTCCTTGGGTTTTAAAAAAGATTTGTCCTCAAATCTGTTAGATCAAATGCAGAGAGACTCTATTTTCTCCTAGAAAGGCCCCCCTGAAGAAGTATCATTTTGCGGGAATCCCCAAATATAAAATTACCACAGGGGTGATTACTTTTCTTCTCCATTTCTAAGATGTATTTAATTTGAAACTAAATAATGCCCTATTATCCACTAAAGTTTCCCCTTTTCTCAACTCGTTCTACTGATTTTTTTTGCCTCCTTTTCTAACTCTTTTATGTCGTTAACCCTTATGGCCCTTAATGGTTGACTAAAACCATTTGGCCCTTTTAAAAACCTTAAAGGGTAGATACAAATGTCTCTGAATAGTCTGACCCTCCAGTGATCTGCTCATTTCACTTTGACCCTCGTATCCCTTGGAGGTTTATCATCTGCTTATGAGCCTCTATTTTTTTTTGAAGGTGAACACAATTGCCCCTAAACAGTTTGGCCCTCTAGTGGTCTGCTCATCTGTTATTGAACTCTTTGTTTCTCTAAAGGCAACATTGGTTTCAGAATAATGCTTTTTTCCCTCCTTTTAGAATACATAAGTATTCTTGAAGGCATCATGTAAGCCCTCCTTTTCATATAACCAAGGTTTGCTAAGCAATATTGGGTTGCACACATAGTTAGAATATAAAATTTAAATTTTCTTTTTACATTTTTTAAATCCTCTACACTGAAGGGGCCTTAGTCTTGTGTTAAATGAAAAACTCCCTTTTCACTAAACCCAAATTTGCAATTTTTACGGTTTAGGATGTGGAGTAGTGGCAAGTTTTAGTTTTAATACTAAGGGATGCTTGCTACCACGTTGGTACAACTACCCCCATTAATTATAAGGGACACATAAATTTCCTTGTATTTCCCACAAAAAGAAAGGAACAAATTTTCCCTTTGTTCATCATCCTTAGTAGTAAAAATAGTTTAAAGTCTTGCAAAATAAAAATTGTTTAATGAACTATTTCACTAGAAAATGATTGTGTTTAAATTTCCCCAAAACATAATTAAATTTTCCTTTCACTTCCATGGTTCAAATACACAAAATAAGCCACAAATGAAGTACACACAACTACTTTCAAGTAGAATAATTAAATTCAACTACAAGTGTTTAAGTAGTTAGTTAAATTTACTTTCACCTTTAATGACTTGTTTGAATTTCAAATTCTACTACTCACTTTTCTTTTTCTTGCCTTTTGTTTCTCACTATTAAATATTCAATAAGCAGTAATTAAAACATACACAATACATAATTCACCCCCCTTATAACTTCCCTTTTTTAATCATGGGCCAATAAGTTCACGTCACTAGCAATTTAAAGATCTTTACAACACATATAACAACCAACGCCTTTTAAAATACACACCCCTTTAATAAGTTTACAAAAAAAACAACCCCTAACACTTCTTTTCAAGCCACGATACACTTCCCCTTCCACAACTATAACAAACTGTAACTTCAAAACAATAAAAGGTTTTTCCCCAAATTTCAAAAATTTTAAAAAAGGGGTTCAATAAGTGCAAAAATTCCCAAATGGTAAGGAGCTATTTCAAATTCAAATGACACACAAATTTAAAAAATGACTTTAAAGTGCGTTTTGAAATTTCAAATTGCTTCTTAATTCACACTTCAATTCTAAAATTCAAATCTAAAAAACACAAGTGCTACTCCTCCAATTTCCGGGAAAAAGACAAAACAAATCCACCCTTTATTTAAATTTAAAGCCAATCATACTCCTTCACGGTCTACTTCCCATCCTACACATTCACAGCCAAAAATCAAGGAAGCCAAGAGTGTTCAAATCTTTAAGTGTATAACCCCCTAATTTAAAAAAGATAACAATTCAACAACATAATTGAAAAAAAATTGTTTCACGTCAACAAGTTCGGTCAAGGGGCTACTCAACAATTCCCTTTAATTCCAAATTCCAATTTGAAAAATCCCTTCTCTTAAAACTCAAACTTTTTTATACCAAAAAATTATGTGCTTTTAAAACCCAAAAACTAAGTATCCCCAAAACCCCCCAATTTTAAAGACAATTTAAAATAGCTTCCCCAAAAGGGGTCAATCTCAATACTTATAACCCAAATTTTTCAACTTTGGACGTGGTCAATATAGATATCCAAATGTGATTGTTGATAAACCCAAAAAATGATGTGTTTTAAAACCAAGATTAAGCACATGCAAATGAACTAAAAAAAAACTCCAAAACACAAGATCAAAACTAGTTCAAAATTGGAAAGATTTTTTTGTGAACCCAAATTTGTTGCAAGATGATCCGAATGCTATATTTCAAGATAAAAAAAACCCAAAATGATGAAACCCTAAAATTTGAATCACTGGATCAACTTAAAACCCCAAGGATTTCCAAACCAACAATCAAAAAAAGACCGTGATCCCCCTTCATAACAAGGCCAATTTAGGGTTTCAAAATGGGGTAAAATTAAATGGTTAGAACTAATTTTAAAAAACCAATCAATCTTATAACATGAAAAAAGTGTTCAAAGGGAAAATCAAAATCTGCCCAAAGAACAATCCAAATTTAAACCCCTAGATATAACCACTAGAAATTGAAAAGGAAATTTATAAAAAAGAAAAATTGATATTACTCACAATTCACTTTAAAAGCCACTTGCCAAAATTTTTAAATTTTTTTGAGATTGAAATTGATAAGAGCAATTTGATTTAGGAAAAACCCTTTCCCCTACACGTGAAGTGTATGTTTTAAAAAATTTTCTAAGCCCCTTCAAAACAAATTTAAAGCAAGTATTTATACTTACTCCCTTTGGATTAAAATGCCCAACAAAATTACAACTTTTTCCCACTTTAGGGGGGCCCGATTAAAAAAGCACCTATTACAACCAAATAAAAGTTTTTCCAAAAACCTTACAACATAAATGATTCAAATAAATAAATTAAAAGTAAAAATTTGTCTTAAAACAGGGCTAGTTTTTTTAATAAGATTTTTTGGGCCAAAGCTATCGCTGATTTAGGTTGGTCCATGGTTAACCCAAAAGTTGGTCTTAGTGAGTTTGTTCATCCCCCTTTAAAGCCTGATGGGGTTTTGCTTGTTGGAATATACAATACTTGAGTAATATAAAAAAAGGGTTGGGAAACAAATAATTCGGGTTTTTTGTTTTGCTCAAAAGGGGCCCCTCATCCTAAGTTTTGGAAATCCTTTGGCTCTTGCCTTAATGATGGTTTGTCGGATTTTGATTCTTAACATTTTTTTTTTTTTAAAAGTAAAACCATATTTTTAAACTTTTATTTTTTTTTTTTATTTGTTTAAAAAAAAAAAAAACAAAGGGAGTTTCTAAACCTAATTTTCATTTATTAAGATTTTTTTTATTATTATTTTTTTAAATTTAACAAAAGGAAAATATGTTTTTTTTTATTATTATTTTTTTCTTATTTTTACTATTTTAAAACTAAACTAATAATAATAATAATAATATGATAATAATACTAGAAGAAAATCACTCACTTGGATGTGGGTCGGATGTCGATGGGTTGGGTTTGGGTTGGTTGGGCCAGGTCAAGTGCTGGGGGTTTGTCATGGGTTAGTCGGCAAAGCAAAATCTATTTAGCGACAACGTGAGGTGGGGAAATTTCGGGACGCTTCTTGGGCACAGGTAAGCGTGGAGGCCAGTCGAGTTCAGGTGTTTTCACGGTTTTAGTGGAGGCAAGGAAAGCGGGCCCTAGGGGGTTATAGGTTAGCATTTTGGGTGTTTGCTCAGGGTTGTTTTTTCTCTCTCTCTTTTTTTTCCCCCTTACTCTTTGACCTCCTCTTCTTGCTCAAAGGTTAGGCTTTATTTATTGGCCTACGAGATCGGCTTGATGAGTTGGAAACGAAAAACCCTGGTTGGGATTTATTTTTATCTTCTCACAAATTTAAAAAAATTTATGCAAATTTCCCCCTTTAAAATTTAAAGGGCTTTTTTTTTCATTTATCCGTTTTTTTTTTTGTTAGAAATTTTAAATTTTTTTTTTTTATTTGCCCCAATTTGCTCGTGATTTCCTCTCCTTTTGTTTTGCGACTGCCGGCTAGCTAAAGAAAATGATCATGTGGCTGGCACGTGACCTTTTTCCACCCAATGTTTGTTTTTCCTGTGGTAGTGGAAAGAAAAAAATAAAACGGCACAAAATTTCCATTTGCAAGTCTCGAAAAACCCCTATCTTCCATTGCTTTCTTTTCTCTTTGGGTGCGTGCATAAACCCGCTGGGTTGGCCCTTTTCTCGAAACGTCTTATACAATTAACTTTAAATTTAAATTTAAATTTTTGATTTGTATTCCCAAACTTAATTTAGGGGGTTTCCCATTTTATTAATAGTAGCAAAAAAAACATGGAATAAAATTATTAAAAATGTATAAAAATATGAAAAAAAAAATTTAGAAAAAATGAAAAAAGAATATTTAATGAATTTGGATATTAAAAATTTAAAAAAATAAAAAATAAATGGGGGAAAAAAAAAAAAAAAGGCCATTTTTACCATAGGTGGGTTGGACCCGCTTGTGCTTAAGGTAGTTGACCATAAACCCTTTAAACTTTAATTAAAAATAAAATGAAGAGAAAAAACCGGGTTGCGTGTGTTGTTTTTGATCCCCTCAAATTTTATCCCTTTTTTTTCTTCTTTCTTTTTAAATTTGCTACTTTAAAGGGAACTAACCCCCACCCTTGGGAGTTTTAGCCACAAATGAGGTTTAATGACACATTTTTTTAGGGGTTTATCATGACCCACCAAACTTTTTAAGGCCCAAATTTTTGGCCCCCTTAAGGCCCTGGATTTTTTAGGGGAGTTATAAAAACTTTTTTTTTCTTAAAAATTTTTTAATTTTTTTTTTTAATATTCTATTTCTTTTTTTTTTCTTTACTTTTTCTAATTTTCTTTTTTTTTTTGGTTGTTTTTTTTTTTTTTTTTTAGATTTTTAAAATTTTAAAAAAATTTTATTTATTTGTTTTGAAAATTTTTTTTTGAAATTTTAAAATAGCCCCCTAGTGTCAATTTTGAAACCACATAAAAAATAATATATCCCCTCAACCAACTTATCATTGTTATAATGGGGGGTTTAAAAAGGGAATTCTTTATTTAAACCACATTTAAAAAAAATTTTAAATTTCTTTATTTTAATTAATTCAAATTTTTAAATTTCCTTTTTAAAACTTATCCTAATTTTTTATTTCTCCAATATTATTTTGTCTTTATACAGGGTTTAACTTACACATGTTACACGTTTTGAGAAATTTTTATGAATATTTTATAAGGGACCTCCCCGGGCTCACCCTTGTTTTATTCGTTCATGAATTCATTAATCCGGATAAAAGGGCATTTTAAATTTAAATGAAAAACAAGGGCCCTTGGTGTTGGAAAATTCATTTTTTGGGACATCCCTTCTCGATACTTCCGGGGGAGCTAACGACAAAGGGTTTGTCTTCACATGTGATAAGTAATTTTAGTCGTCTTTCTGAATAATTAAAAAATCCCTCTGTAGAGATCTTTTTAAAACTTTTAGATGTACACCTGATTTTTGGGGTTTTTTAAATTTGGGGAGGCCTTTCATATTAGACAGCTAATATGGGGGCCCCAATTCATCGGATGCCATAAATTTAAAAGTCTAAGATTGTGGATAGCGGAATTTAGTTGGATTATCATAAATTTTTTTTTAATTTCATCCTTTTTTAGTTAAAAAGATTGGCCCCATTGCTTTGAATTTTTTGGGGGGAAACAAGACGGGTAAGGGGGGAGCCTTTAAATTGGGTTGAGTTACTCATGCTTGGCAGTTTTTTTATATCCAGTTTTTTGACCCGGGAAAAATTTTGGGGGGAGGGGAATTGGAAGTGGATTTGGAATAATCCATCCCCTCTAAATAAAATTATTTTTATGGGGGGGTCTGTAAAGGTAGTCTCCTATCTGCTATTAATTTAAAAAATGGGACCCCCTGAACAATCTTCCAAAACCAAAGATGTGGAAATACAGAGGAGGATTTCTAACATATCTTTGTTGATTGTCCAGCTTTAAATGATATTTTTCATTTTTGGGAAACAGTAGAATGGAAGTATTCCAACCTACAGATGATGCTTTGATGTGGATTCCCCCAAGCTCTGTTTTCATGTGAGTTACAAAGAAAAATAAGGGGAACGAAAAACATGAAGTTGAAAAGTGAAAAATGAAAAAGATTCTATGACAAATGTAGAGTAAAAAATTGTTAGTGTATCTTAAATTTTAAATGGTGTGTATTTTATTTGCTTTTTTCTGTGTATCAAACCGGGAGAAAAGGCGGTTTTTTTTATAGTGCTTGTAGTGTGTTTTTAAAAAACAACATACTTTATATTAAAATTTTCCCATTATAATGCATTTTCTTTTTTAAAATTCCTTTCTATTTTTTTTGAAAACGAAATCTTTTAATGCGTTTTAAATCCCACCAATTAAATTGTTTCTTTTTTTTAAGGAGTTTTTTTTTTTGAATTTTATTTTTAAAATACTATATATCCATAGGGGGAAAAGAAAAAAATAATAAAATTTTCTAAAAAAATTATAAAAAATATACTAATTAAAAAAAAATTCCTAAAAATATATCACTTGAAATTGGACTTGAAATATTAATTTTACTTTTATTTTTTTAAATTTTTTTTGTCATCCCTAAAATCAGCACTTAAAACCCAAAACGAAAAAACAATAAATTTAAGTACTAATTTAAGGGGGTATAATTTTGAGATTGGTTTTCAATTAGTTTAAAAATTTTAAAATTATTTTAAATTTAACATTTTTTTTTTCCTTTTTCCTATCCCTATGAAACCCTTTTGAAAATGTTAATCCCTTAGCAGAGATTGCTGTCGTGGGTGCATTATGCTTCTAGAAATTGGGGGGGATAAACACCTTTTTACAGAGAAACCATCACGTTTGCCCTTTCTGGACTTCTGCTAAGGCCATAGGCTTTCGTAAAATTTGTGATTTTTTTTTTTAAACCCAAAGATCCTTAAGGGAAATGGATCCCCTTTAAAAATTACTAAACTCGATT
This sequence comes from Laguncularia racemosa, assembly GCA_037954665.1. Classification (NCBI taxonomy): domain Eukaryota; kingdom Viridiplantae; phylum Streptophyta; class Magnoliopsida; order Myrtales; family Combretaceae; genus Laguncularia; species Laguncularia racemosa. The sequence continues at coordinate 4,034 of JBBMOL010001027.1, read as the reverse complement.
TATATGGCTTTTTCATCATTTGGTTAGCAGTTTACGATTAATTTACTATGTTAGGGAAGATTTAATTAATGACCGTGCCCACAAATTACTTCACCGAGCCCGTTTTTGTCTATGGATCCGTGTTTTGAAATCTTCAATTCTTTAATTTATTTCTTCTCCCTATATATAAAACTGAAAGGTTTTTTAAAAAGCCTAATTCACGCTGCGAAAGGTATAGTTGTCAGAATTTTAAATAAAATAAAATTTATTTGAAGACCCAGATCATCATGGTTCACACTAGAAAAGATTTTAGCTGCTTTTACTATGCCGTGCAAAATTCAATCAAACCCATAATTCATCATCTAAAAACTTTTAAAAATATTTTAAAAAAGTTGAAAATTTTTTTAAAAAATTTAAAAAAATTTAAACCCTAAAAAAATTTAAATTTTTAAATTATCTAATAGTGCAAATTAAAGGGCCTTTTATTTTTTAAATCATTTTTAATGGTCACGTAAATCCCAAAACTTCCTCACGAAAAGGGTTTTTAAGATAAAGTTGTTTTAAAAAAATTTAATTTAAACAATTTTCATTGGAGGCTGAGATACTTAATAGGCTTATTTACTTGTGCTCAAACAAATTTTCTCTTAATCCTTTTTGGGAGCTTTTAATTAATAATCTTTTAAACTTTTTTACTCAAGTTAATAGGTATTATTCCACAAAGAAAGCATCCCGCAAGCTTAATTACTCAAGTCAATGAGGCTCAAGCTAAATTTTTGATTCAATTTGCTTATTCTTTTTTTATTTTTTTTTTCTTCAACTATATTGCTTTTTTTTTTCTAAGGAATTTTTAAAGAAAAAGTATCAACTATTTATTTTAATTTAAGGATTATAGAGATCTAAAAATACCCAAGGGAAAAAAGTATACATAAAAAGTAATTTTTAAAAAAAAAAACCCATGACTAATTTTTAATTTAGTGAGTCATTCTAATTCCAAATCATAAAATCTAAAGTTACATAATATGTAACTCTACTTTTTAAAAAAATTTTATTATTAAAATTTAAGTATGACATCATTAAGCACTTACTGTTTCAAGTGTTCAAAAATTATCCAAAGATTTTCATTACAAAATTTAAAAAGTTAATTTAATGTTTTTGGGGTTTAAAATAAAAAAATTTGATTTCATAAAAAACCCAAAAATTTGGGAAAAAAACCCTCCTTCCCCCCACTTGGGAACCATACATTGTCTCCAATGCACAATTAAAAAAGAAAAACTAAAAAAAAAAAAAAAAAACCCCCCCAAAAAAATGGGGAAAGGTAGTGGGAAAAGAACTAGTATTCCCCTAAGAATTTTAGTGTGTCCATTCCAAAACAATTTTTAGTGTGTCATGTTCTTGGTCTTGGGACCCCTTTAAGTTTTGTAGAAAGTCCCCAAAACCATGAAAAAAAAGGAAAAAAAAAAAAAAATAGAAAATCAAAAGTAGCAATGAAAAGAAAAAAAATTAGTACAATATGGTTCAGCAAGCCTTATTAGTCTTTTAGATACATAAAAAAAAATAAAATGAAAGAAATCAATAAAAGGTCATGATCAAACTCTCCTCCCCTTTCTTCATCCTCTTTCCCCCTATTTTTGGATCAACCATTTCTAATCACCCCCCACCATCTCCATCTCTCTTTTCCCTGTTCTTCCTCCTCACTTTTATCGTCATACAAATTTGGGAATCTATTCGCTTGTTTTTGTGTCTGTTAAAAATTTAAATATTAAATTTGGGAAAGGTAGCATTAGAAGAAAATTTTTTTTCGGGGGCCCCTTTTTTTTTGGGGGTCTTTTAAAAAACTGTTACAAGATCCATGTGTTTTTACCCGTCATTGAAAATGAAAAAATTTTCCCCCAAACTTTTTGATCATTTTGCCTACCTCATACTAAATCCGATCCAATTGAGATTTTGGCCCTTTACTAACACTACCAAATGGTTTAAAACCCTTCTCCTTGATGTTCCTCTACCTTGGGAAAAAGTACATCCCATCCCTTCTAAAAAAAGTCAATTTGTGGGAAATTTAACTTCTTGTAGAGAGGTCATAGGAAGGGGGTTGTTCAATACCCCCATCCCCTTTTCCCCTAAGTTCATAATTTTGGGCCCAACATAGATATTCCCCACTGAGAATCTATGGGCCTACCCAAATGTATAAAAAAATACTAATAGAATAGCAAAATTTTAACTAAGTACCTCTCAATCATGCTATACGATAGAGGAGTCACGAGTAGATACATGCTTGTGCTCTTTCCCCTTTCCCCTGATGGTGTGGACAATAACTAGTAGATACTTTGTGGGGTGGGTTGTGTAAGTTGAAAGCTTTTGGCCTTTAGAAATTTAATATAATTTTGGGCACTTATCTTTTCCCCCTTTAAAACCAAAGGTTAAACCCCCCCTTTGGGAATAGTAAGGTAAAAATTGCAAAAATCTTTAAATGTCCCCATAGTTAACATTATATAATCCAAAATTTCATACCAAAAATTTGGGTATAGAAAACCGTAAAGCTGGCCTCTAATCCTAAAGTTAAGAATTCATATCCCCCCAGACATTCCTTTGTGATTCCAAATTTTTAAAGGTCAAGAAATCTAGAGTTTTAATTTTTTATAAATCAAGGCCCTCAAAGAAAATAACCTCTCCCCTGCTCCCATGCTTACTAGCTCCCCTAATCTCTTCTTCCATTTGGGGGCCTCTAGATAAAATTTCAATCAAAGTAGAGTGTTTAGCGGAATATCTTCTTCTTAAGCATTTCATATCTTTCCAAATGAGCCATCTCAGTAAACTCTAGCTTGGGATGATCTTTGTGGTGGTGGGGAAAGGCCTTTGGGGCCCAAACAAAAAGGAAAACCTAGTTGAGGAAATAGATGCTTTTGGTTTATTTTTATGCTGAATTGGTTCCTTAGCGTGGAAATTTTTTTAGGTGCCATTTTTCTTGTATTAAAAGAGATCCTTTAGCATGGTAAATACACTTACTATTTAGAATATGTCATCCATGATACATGCATTTAAAACTTGTAAGAAAGGAAAAAAGACTTAAAAATGTAAATCTTTTTCCCAGTGTTTTAAAAGCACTAAATTATTTAAATTTGGTTTTTAAATTTAAATACACCAAAATTTAAAAATCCTTTAAATTTTACAAATATAAGCACTAGATCATCCAAAATATAAATCATATACTATTCATTAAGCTAACATGGAGTGAATATGACAAAAATAATGGATTTATTGAGTAATTTTTAAACATAGAGAAAAAAAACAAAACCCATTCTAAAATAGACACAATAGTGGTCCCCCTTAAAACTAATCAGTAGACCAAACAAAGGGATTTTTTGATTTAAACCTTTTTTAAGCTACCTTAACTAGTTAATATTGCTAAAAAAAACAAAATGTAACCAAACCCTTAAACCTAATTCAATGCTGGTTCGAAAATAGTAAAAATAGATAAAATGAAAGCAATTTTTGGGAAGAAGATCAAGAAGTGTACCTCGTTGAGAAAGGAATCAATGAAAAAAACTAACAAAAAAAAAGTGCATGGTGACATTGGGGTGTATGTTTCTCAAGTGTTTTTATGTTCGTGTTTAAGGAGAAGGAAGTGTGTGAATGTGTTTTGTGGGGTTAATGTCTATGTGTTTGTTTTAAACCCTTTTTTTATAAAAGGTGACACCCCTAGGGTTTACAGGGCATGTCTAACTTTGTGTTTGGGGCCTAGAAAAATAAAAAAAAGGATTTAAGATTAACACCCAAACTAGACCGACCGTTCTAAGGCCATGTAACTCTTGTAAAAAATTAAAAATGGGCACACTCGAGATGACTTTAGACATGACCCTATCTAAAAAAAATTTTGTTTAAATTTTGCAAAAAATTTAACCCTTTCCTGATTGTTTAGACATAACCTTTAATGACCTATAATAAGTCTTGTATCTCTGAAAACATAGATAAAGGTGAAAAAGGACTTGAAATAACCTGTTAAGGGAGGGGTTCAAAGGTGATTGTTGATGAAAAATGATTAATGTTAAAAATTGGTT
>JBBMOL010001026.1:0-52266 GCA_037954665.1 Laguncularia racemosa | reverse complement strand
ATAAAAATTTTTTTTTTTTTTTTTGGGAAATTTTGGTTTGAAAATATTCAATCTAAGCCAAATCAAAAAGTTATCATTAATTTGGAGGTTTAATCTAAACCAAACCAAATCGTTTGAAAAATCATGATAATATTTTACTTACAACTAAAAAATTCCTTTTGTCAATTAAAAGAATTTTTAATTTACATTTATTGAATAATATATATATTTAAATTTTATAACCATAATTTAGCAAATATGTATATAGGTTGACTCAAAATTTATATTATAAACTAATTTGAGGAATAATTTATTGTAAACATTTAAAATTTTTAATTGCTTGAATATTGATTTTATCTATCTCTTAAACAATATTATTACATATTATTATTAAATGAATTTAATATTACTCATATGAGATTATATGTTAAGCAAATATACTTTTCTAGAAAAAATATATTTTTAATCTATAAAACAAACCAAACCAAATTGAGATTTCATGATTTGAAAAAAATTTGAAATTGAATCATATGATTTAGTTTAAAGCGATGAAATACCAAATCACATTCTTATAATTTGGTTTAGTTTGAAGGAATAATGAAACCCATCTGATTTGCATCCACCTCTACTTTTGAGTGCTTGCGTTGTATAATTCCCTTCTCAGCAATTGCCTTTATATGAACTTTATCCATTAATTTATTAGCATATACAATTTATTTATTCCATTTGGCACGGTAAAAGAAGGCTTATCATGGAGACTAAGAAACTACTAATAAAGAAAATTAATTTAAAACTTATACTATTTTTCTATTCTATGGCATTTAAGGAAATCATTATTATATACATCATGTATAATATAAATACAGTATATAAATATCAATAAAATTTTCACATCTACGTTATTGAGCTACAGTGGGCTTGGTCACGTCGATTGGCAGTGGCCAAGCCATCTTGTGGAGTGTACATATACCTCTATTGATGACAATATTGTACACTTATATCTACATAAATTATCATATAAAATTTCTATTAGTTTTATGAATCTTAAAATAATTATATTTAGGTAATAATATCAAGGATATATCAATAGGTGTCAAAGTCAACATTTTTTTTTCATAAAGAATATAATGTACCTTTGGAGTCATTTTTGGAAAAATGTGTTTATTGGTCATTTTGGATTTTTCTTTTATGCCTCATCTTCCTTTATTTAAATTTAATGTTTAAAAAACTATATAACTTAATCAATTTTTTTCCTTAGTTTTAAATTAAATTATGATGAAAATGATGATTAGAGGATGAAAGTTGATAGTAGATTTTCACATATTAAAAAAAAAAAAAATAAGAAACACATTTTATTTATTGAAAAAAAAAAACCTTTGTTTTATTTTTCATTAAACTAAATAAAATAGTGAATAAGTCTACCTTTATAGAGATTTCTTTGGTATTTATTTTTATAAGAAAGGTATAGTTTTTTCTTATACTTTCATTTTGTTAATTTATTATAATGATAAAACACAAGATGTAATTACTATAAATCAATTGTTAAATATTCACAGCCGTTAGTCTTCTAATTTCTTGCAATTTATTTATTTATTGTTGAGCACTTGTTATCTCCATTGTGATTGTCATGCCCCACTTTAAATGCCCCTCATGACAACCCACCACGATCGCTTAACCCGTAGTTAAGCAATCATGAAGTATCTTATCTTCAACATTGACCTGTTAATCAGAGTAATAATATTCCCTACTCACAAGATAATTAATTACGTAAAATATCACTAGGCCTCAGATGAGTCCCATTTTACCAGTACAAGTACACCCAAGACCATATCAGGTCACTTAATTACAATTTCATCAATTACAAAAATCCATCCCAAAGATGTTTACTTCAATCTAGGCCTCACAATTGTTCCTCAACCATGCCTACCAGTAATGCGATGAGCGCTCACCTTGGTTCGTCGGTTCATCATGAAGTTTAGGTAGTCTCGACCTACAAGGCAAAAACAATAGGAGGGTAAGCTAAAGCTTAGTGAGATAAGGTGCAATCTCTTAGTGTTGCAACAATCCACAACAAAATTCAAATTAGTTATCAAGAAGTGCTTTGCATGGACAACCATAAGAAATGCAACATCTCACTTGGTCTTCCGGTAACCGACGTGAAGTCTAGGGTTTACGCCCCCCCTTGACCTTGGTTAGGGATTCTGAAGCAACGATCGATGCCCGAGTCTTACACACAATTTAATTACTCTTTTCGCTTTATTATATTTATGTCTTAGCTTTAATGATTTAGGCTTAGGTGCCTCAATACACCGAGCATTTACACCCTCAAGGATAGGTCGGACTCGAAAACGTTAAGGCACAACAATCCCCTAATCACTTTAATTCGCACTTGGAGGAACAATGAATCCTCTGATACTTCCGGCATGTCCTGTAGCAGTGATGGCCTTCAATCACATGCAACGTCCCGTGTAAATGCATGTCAAGTTTTAATCAAGTCCACTTCTTCAATTAATTAATTCGAGGTAACCAAACTATACATATTGTCTTAACTAATTTCCCATTCAAGGTAAAGTATATGTGCAATCATCAATCATGTGGATAATCAATTCATAACACATGAAATCATTCCAAGGAGCAAAGCGCAACTTAACACAAATAAGAGGACAACATACATGCTGTTTAAACAATAGATTGTTAAGCAAGAGAGTTCTAATTCAACTTTCATCATTGCAATCCTCTTTTGGCTATATACACAACATATGGATATAAGTATGTTTTGTTTGTGGTCATGTGAGACCACCTTTCCTACCTTACTCCTATATAACCGACATAACCATAGCATACGTCGCATGCAACATCTTATCTTCCTATCTCCCTTGCATGTAACTTTTGTATGTATATGTGTAAGGACTTAGATTATTGAGCTTAGAATTCCTTCGCCACAATTTGTAATGTACATTTATGTATGTCTACATTCTTTACAGTAACTACCACATTCCGTAACAATACACATGCCATAGTATATTTCATTCATACTACTAGTAAAATCATATATACTACATTAAAGGGAAAGAAGATCCAACATCTATATACTCCTACATGTTGTCTCATATCCTCATTCATTGATTTCCGTCCTTTTTCCAATTTTCCAAACACATAAGCACATAATCAAACCGACATCAATAAAATTCCTACTTTAACCTCCATGACATTTCATAGCACACATACTCAAATTGAATTTCAATTTCCACCTTCTTCATCCCACAAATAAAAAATATACCTACATAGCAATCCCAAGCTAGCTTCCCCAATCTAAACCCAAAATGCACATATACCCATACACTTATATAATTACGAACACCCAGCCGGCAATGAACTATTACTCACCCATCGCGCATGAAAGAAAACAAAAGAGAATCCGTAGCTTGCTGTATTCCATTTGGGCATAAGGCTATTTTTAGAGTAGCCAAAAAAAAAAATGAAAAAGCTTAATTTTGGGCCAAACATCCTACAAACACCCAAAAGTTTGGAGGGGAAGACTCGGAATCACTGGGTTACATGGAATTATTACCCCTCTACTTTTTATAAATTAGTGGGGTTTTTGCATTCAAAAAAAAATATACACGTATACGTTTTACATATAAAACGGGAAAAAGGAAAAAAGAAAACTTCGCTAGCAATTTGGGAAAAATTTCCATCAATTTGCACATCGCACTTTACGTGATATATTATATCTATATTACACGAAAAAACAAATTAAAACGGGCCACATAACACAACAAATATACATATAATACAACACGTCATGGGCCCTACTCCCCCAGTTTCTTTTATGGGGGGTTCACTTAAAAGTCTTCAGTATCTTCAAATAAAAACCTTCTTCACTTAAAAAAATTGGGGAAAAAAATCATTATTACACTATATACTAGTCTAGACCCTTTATCTAGTACTTCCCCTAATATTACAACAAATTTTTAAGAAATGAAATTTTTTACCCCCTATTGTTCTTTGTATAAAAACTTTTGAATTAACTTTTTTTCATGAAAAGTTGTCTGTTAATTTAAAACTTACCCCCAGGAACACTTTGGTTTTTTTGGGTGTCAATAAAGGTCGTTGTACGATTTATAATTTTTTTTTGGTTTCCTTTTTTTTTTTTTCCTCCTTTTTCTCGTCTTGTTGCTCCTTTTTTTATCCTTTATCTCTTTTTTTCTCTTTTTTTTTTTTTTATGTCTTTGGCTTAGGGTTCCATAGGCCCCAGGGAAAAGCACCTTTATATAATATATATCTTTGCAAAAAGTTTTATTTTTATTACTATTTTATTTTTTTAAATATTTATTGGTTAAAGGTTTTTAAAAAAATTCTAGTGATTTTTACGCGCGCGATGATTCGAAAAAATTTTTAAAATTTTTTAACATTTTTTACAAATTTTCCCTTTTAAGCAAATTTTAAATTTTTTCGAGCGTGAAACCCCATTGGGAATTCCTATTTAATACAAGTCTTAATTTTTAATAATTCCAAGTTTAACAAAAAATTTCTTGTTGTTTGGTTTTAGTAAGATTATTTCTTTTTTATGACTTTTTTTGAAGTGTGTTTTAAGGTTTTTAAATTTTTTTCGTTTAAGAAATTAAAAATTTTGGGGTTTTTATAGTGAACTTAATAATATCCCTAAAGAACAAAAAGGGATTTTCAAATTTAATTTTTTTTGAAAGTTTTTGTTTTAAAAATTTTACTTTTAAATTTCAAACCCCCCTCTTTTTTTTTAAACTTGCAAACACTTATTTTTTTAAAAACATTACCTTAAAAAACAATGCACAAAACCTAGTAATGCTAAAAAAAAAATTTTAAGAACTAGAAAACTAAAGTAGAAAAAAAAAAGATTAAAAACCAAATATGCATGAAAATTTAAAGTGGAATTGGGTTGCCTCCTGCAAGCGCTTTTTTATATCATTAGCTTGTTTTTGTTTCTTCTTTCTCATTTGGTTTATCAAGTCAATTTTTCTTCAACTTTTTTTAAATTTCCCTCTTTAGCAAATACTTTAATAGATGCCTTTTCTCTAAATAAAATCTCCCTATGTCCCCTTTTCTTTCAAAACCCCATGAGGAAACACTTTGAAAACCAAAAATGAGCTTGTCCATCTTGATCACGCTTGTGGGAATAATCTCATTCGGGTTTATTAGTACATCTTTACCCTTCATCCAAATCTTGGTGCGTTGTTTTTATCATGCCATCCCTTTTTTCTTTTCTTGTGATTTTTGCATTCTCAAAAGCTTCTTTTCCAAACTTTTCCAGTTGTTTTCTAATTTTTAGCAGAAAAATTTATCTTGAGCTACTTTTTTAAAAAAAAAATTAAGCAATTTAATTCCCAAAAAACTTTATGCCAAACTCTTGGAAGTTAATTGCCTTTTCATACACCACTATATGGGACATCCCTAAAAAGGCTTTTTAAGTGTGCAGTGGCCTATAACGAATCATAAAGTTTACTTGACTAATCCCTTTTTGACAATTGACTATTTTCTCCATTGGCTTGGTCTTGATTGGAAAATTCTCCCTAATGCTTTTTTGGGGGGTGATAGGGAGTTGCCCCCCCATGTTACACCCCATGTTTAGCAATTTGGGTTTTTAAAGTTGCTTTTTAACAATTAAGCCCCTTGGTACTCCAAATCTTTTATAAAATTTTTTTAAATTTATGTACCCCCTAAAATCATTTGTAGTTAAACAACTACCCCACCATTTAAAACATAATGTACTTATTGAAAATGAGTGAAAAGGGATCCATAAAATCGAATTCCCACTTCAAAAAATTCAATCACTATAATTACTTGTTGGGGATCTTGTTTTGTTTTAAGATTTTTCCCCCTTTTTTGGGATTTCTCTTTAGATCAAATGTTTACAGTCCTTAAAAGTGTCACCCCCCAAACCAAAGGGCCCTAGGGGTTCTACAAAAAGCTACCATGGTAATGTGCCCCCATTACATATAACCGTTTCAAGTCAAGATCGAAAGGGTTTTTAAATAGTTGTTACATTCATGAAAAATCATATTATATTTAATTAATAATAAAATATAACTATGGATTCATACCCCCATAGTCAACTAAGATCGCAGAGAGCGGTATCCCCACCCCTAGTAAAAGGGAATAAACCCTTTAAAATTAGGGCCTAAGGAAATTTTTTAGAAAGCCTATCAATCAATTTCTTTTTTTATTGTTTAAGCTTCAATAATATCGACATTTCACATCTCACCACCCCATGTTTTTATGCTTTTACCTACAAAATAATTTGGGGGGGTGGGGGAGCATACTACGACTCGGGAAGGGGGGGGAGTGCAATCTCTAATGCTACACATGCACAAGCAATTTCAATCAAGTTATTAAACAATGCTTTATATGAGCAATCCAGGAATGAAACTTTTTCCGTGGTCTTCGGTAACCAACGTAAAGTCTAGGGTTTATCCCCCTTTGCATTAGGTTAGGGTTTTCTGAAGCCACCATAAGTGCCAGGTCTCATTACCCCATTTTAAATTATCTTATCACTTTGATATTTATAATTTTTTACTTTAACAATGAATGCCCCCTCCTTTTTGCATCAGTGGGGAGAAAACCCCCCAAAGGGGGATGGCAAGGGGCATTGTAATCCCTTATTTTGCATAGGACGGTTCGTAATATCAAAATACTTTGGATGCCCCGTAGTAGTGTGGCCCTTTAAAAATTTTTTTCAATATCATGTGTAATGCATGCCCCGTTTAATTTAAATCCCCGCCTTTTAAATTTCTCAATTTAAAGGGGATCAAACAGATTCAATAAAAGCAATATACTAAAAAAAAAAAACAATCTACTAACAATTTAAGCAAAACCATCATAAAACTCAACAAATACATCCAAATCGAAATTGAACCCCTTATGTTTCACCCATAAAACCTTTTTATACGATACACGATCTCATACATGAATACCACTCATATCTTCAAAATTTCCCAAAACCTACTCCTTTCCCTCAATACATATACAATATCTCTAACAACATTGCATATACATGAGCCGATGATATGTATATATAAAAATATACCACCTACGCAAAATCTTAAAAATGCACATACATATACATCTACAGATATACATATATACAATCCACCCCTTCAATATACAAATACACAATATAAACATATCAAAATCAATCAAACATTTTACATCTGGATTTCCCCCTCACCTGTTTATGGGTTTTCTTTGTTTAAAGTCATCGAGGATTCCGAAAGTAAAACCCTTTACCTAATGAAAGATAAATTCTGAATCAAAACCCCGCCTTAATTTTGTTAAAAATATTAAGTAAGGTCGTTATATTTATTTAATCTAATTTAGTTTTTATTAAAATTTTTTCATTTTTAAATTTTTATTCATAATTTTTATCCTCTCCCATCATCTACACACAATCATTTCATTGACGGCACGCTTTCTTTCTTAAAAATTTCCTTTTTTAAATTGATCACTTGGGCAAAACTACTTGAGTTGTGTTTTTTTACCAAAAAAACATTCTTTTCATTCAATTCCAATACATCACACTTGCATTCTTCATAAAATTCCTTTTTTCTCCTCGGGTTCACCGTTTCATTCCTTCTTTCCCCCTTTTCCCAATTCTTTTCCCTCTTACTTTTGCTCATATTGCATTGAATACCCCACACTACACCAGAAAAAAACACTCCATGCAATACTCTCACGCCTTTTATGTTTCCCTTACACATAGCACACTAGACACATCATATCACACCCCTTTCTATCAACACTAACACATGCAACATACGCAACAGATTTACAATAAAATATTCACACACACCCTACACACAATGCATACATTCACACACACCCACCAGCAACATCGACACACACCTAACTACACATTTCAACACAACACAAAACATACTCATGCACATACACACCTACAAAACACACCTTACGCCACACACGCTTTCCTTCCCTCCCGCCCAACACCGACAACCCATCACAAATTTCAGCACCGGACACCTCCTCATCCCCCCCTACCGTAAGTCTCCACTGAAGCTTCATTTCCCGGTTTCCCTACAAAAATTTTTGGGGATATTTTCAAACAATTTTTCCTTACCTAAAACTTAAATAAAAATACACTATTGTTTAAAATTTTTTGAAAACTGATACTATAAATTTTGTATTTCTAATGATAAACAATTTCAAACAAATACTAAAATTTTCCCTATTTTACTTAGACCCATACTAAAAAGATAATCCCTTTCACATAAGCTTAGCCTTTTTGAGTTGTATTTTCCCCAAAGGGAAAACGTTGGGGCTTGGATTTTAATTGGAGGTCATTGCATGAATATGGATTTTTTTTTTCGTTTTCCTTTTTCCCTTCCTTTTTTTTTTTTTTCTCTTTTTTCCGTTTTCTATTGTCTTTGGTTCTCCCTTGCTCTTTCTGTTTTTTCCTACAAACTCTCGTTTCTTTGGCATCTTCTTTCCTTTTATAGTAGTTTTTTTTTTTTCACTATTCACACCGCATATATTAAAAAATTTTGAAAATTTTTACTTTTATATTATATTAATTTAATTTTTTAAATTTTAATTTTTGGGGACGATGTTTTTTTTAATATTTTTTTTACAAAAAATTTTCGTCTAAGCAAATTTAATTATTCCAAAAAATTTACTCAAAAATTTCATTTGAAATTCCAAATCTTAATTTTTAATTAATTTCATTTTTTAAAATTTAATTTTGTTCATGATTTATTTGATGAAATTTTTTTTTTAAATTTTAAATTTTCATGGCTATAATTAAGACTTATAATTTTTTTTATTTTTTTTTTTTTTATTTGTTTAGTTTCCTATCACAATATTTTTAAATTTTCTTTTCCTAAATTTTTGAATTTTATTTTATTAATTTGAAATTCTAGTGTTATCCTTTTCCTTTGCATACATTATTCTTCCCAATTTTTTTAAATTCTTTTTCTTATTTTTTGTTATACTTTTCAAACGAATCTTCTGTCTTCCTATTTTTCTATTTTAAAGCCTGTTATTTTCTCATAAAGGGTTTTTGGTTATTTGTAAATTTCAAAAAATTTTAATGTATCGTGTGTTTTACATTTTTCATCATAAAATTTTTAAAAAAAAATTTAAAATTCAAAATTGTCTTCCTGTACCCCGACCTAGTTTTTATTATTTTGCTTATTTTTTTTAATTTTTTTATAGTTTTTCAAAAATTTTTGAGCATTTCAAAAAATGTGGGCTAGTGGGAAAATTTCATTTTTCAACACTTTTTTTACATTCTATATGGGGCCAAAATTTTTCCCACTTCTTTTGAATTTACAACATATCAAGATATCTTTGAAAATCTAAAGTGGGGGAATGCATCGTCGAATTATTTGGTTGCATAATTCTTAAAGAGGTCATCCTAGATATATTGTGTCAGTCCAAGTTAGCAATTAAGAGGAGTTGAATTGATTGATATCAAATTTTAACCTCTTTTTGAAACATGTTTAGAAATACCCTTTTGATTACTATTAGGATTTGATAAACTTTTTGCAATGGAAATAGTAGTATACAACAAAAGTTAAATATTTTGCAATGACGTAAAAAAGGTAATGGTTTAAAAAAATCAGCAATTGATTTATAATGATTTTATCTTGTGTATTAATTCACTCTTCTAGCCTCCATCACTATAAACCTAATTGTTCACTTATCAAAATAGTCAAAACTTAAAGGGTTTTACAAACCGTTAGCCTCCTTGGCACAATCACTCACTACTCTACCCTACTAGCTTCACTTAAGCTAACCAAATAGAACTACAAAATCAACAAAAAACAAATTGAAAAAAGTTTTGTAGCATGGAAAACAAAGTATATGTTCCTTTACAAGATTAGCACTTTAACAAAATCCCAATAATAATAATCACAATTTGCTTTAAGCCTTTTGAATATGCACATATTCTCTTTTCTTCTTTTCTATTGCCCCCATCCCTTACTTTTGTCCTATATTTATAGATGAATTACAACTGCCATTCGTAATCTTCTCTTCTTTAATCATAGCCCCTCATCAAGATTCCGCTTTAGTTTCTTCATTCATGCAAAAAATATACTTCTTTAAATCTTTTTTATTTATTAATATTGCAGTATTTGATCATAGCAATTAGGTGCAGTTAATGTTGAAAATTTTCTCATAATATTTCAAATCTTTCCTTACTATTCATCGAGCAAATAGTTATCTTTTCTTTAATATGCTTTAACTTGATTGGTTATAAAATTATCATCCCCCTGATATTTAAAAACCAATTTAATGGAACAAGTCAAATATATTACTCAAATAATTTAACCAGTGGGGGTGAGTATTGAATTTGTTTCTTTAATTTTCTTGAGATCTTGTTCGAAATTTTTTTCTTCTTTAGAAATAGCTTATTTTGTTATTTCTTCATCTGGAATGCATGTTTTCTAATCTTTGTTGTACTTTGGAAAATTGTTTAAAATATTCAATGTTTTACAAAACTTGTCTAACTTGTTTCTAAACAATTAACATGTTTATATAACAATTTGTACATTTTAAATAAATAGTTTCATAACATAATATACCTTTTTCTTTTATCTTAGGTTTTTCGAAATTCAAATTACTTTAGTTCTTTGAAAACATCAAAACCCTTTTTTATGTGTCACTATAACTTTGTTAATGTCAAATTTTATTTATGCAATATTTCTAACATTTTCTTTCCTTTTGGTGGTAATAGAAACTAATATATATATTGAAGGGCTAAGAAGTTAATTGGTTGATTGTGATATTTAAACATGTATTGTTTCCATCTTAATCCTTTATATTACCTTCATTCTCTTTTACTCTTACCTCCCTCTAACTTTTTTTTTTAAATAAAAAAACCATATTTATTATTTTTTTACTTTCTTCTTTTCCCTCATTTCTTTTCTTTTCCTTTTCTCCCCTTTTTGTTAAAATCAAAACACATAAATGTTAAAATAACAAATAGAACATAAAAAAAATAAAAAAAATGTCAACCATATTATTCATAAAAAAAACGTTATTTAGATTATTCATGGCATGAAAACATAAAGTCATAAAAAAACATGAAAAAATAAATAAAAACATTAGCCATCGGTTTCCATTCAATACCTTTTTCATAAACATTCTAAACATTTTTATCTAACATTATTTTTAGAATATTTCTTAGCTTTCCCCCCTAACATTAATTTTCCCCATAACTATGGGATGGTGGTTTGCTTTTAATCATCCATTTGGTAGGGGTTAGTCTGTTTATAGTCTTTTCCTAGGTTTTTGAGAGTCATCTTGATTGCTGTGGTAACTCTAAACTTTTTCTTTCTTTGCTTTCCTTTTCCTTAGTTGTAGCTCTAATTTAGATTTTTCATTTGGGGGTTTTGAAATTTGTGTTTCTCTTGTTGGTTTCTCTTTTTTTTTTGTTTGGAAACAAATAACCTCTAGATATGGCCCAGAATCCATAATAAAGGAACAAATATTTCCTACTAAACGGGAACAAAAATTTTTTAAAATCGGAATAATAATATATCCCACAAAATGGAAAGATATGTTCCAAAAAATTCCCTAATTTTGTGGAACAAATCATTGATGGAAGAGTTATAAATAGGGTACTCGGGGCCCTAATCCTGCTCACCACATAGAAAATAACTTCTTATTGAGTGAGTTAAGGTTTAGAAGCCCCAAAATGTAACCGAGGCGAAAATTTTCCCCCCAAATGGGACCTTTTTTTTTGCAATGGCTGGAGGAATGTAAGGATCTATTTTGTTTCCCTGCTGCATAGATTAAGCTTCTATATGCAAGTTTTAAACTTTTGGTTCAGACCCTTGACGCCTCTGCCTTGCCCATTAATTGTGGGTTTGGTTTTGGGTTTTTTTGTCGCTTTAGCGATGTTTTAAAAATTTTTGGTGATTGTGGAGATTAGAAATCTTAAGTGATGAAAATTTTTATTTCTCAGGGCCCTTAAAATGTGTTTGGGGCAAAAATGACCTTGTAACATGTTCAACTTTTGTTTCCCTTAGCATATGGTAATTTTTCCATGGATGAGGTTAAAATAATGTCTCGAGAGCAATTAAAATTTTTAATTTTTAATCTGTATGTATTTGTTGTTGCGGTGTAAGTATGAATTTGCAGAAAATTTTTATTAAAATTATTTGCATTTGTCAATAAATGAAATTTTATTAAGGGAATTAATCCCTTTAGCATGCATGAATTTAATTTGAAAATGTTTTGCTTAGTTATTTTAAGTGTGAAATTTAGGTTTATCATTTACTGCTTTATCATGAATTTTGATTAGAAAATATAAGAATATTAGAAAAAATTCATAGTATATTGCTTAGGGTTTTTTGATAAACGCGGGGAAATAAAAAATACAAGTCTGGTGGGCAGTACACGGCCTCCTGGGCCGTGAAACCTTCTGGAAACTACTTTTTGAAACCAGGGCCGTGCCGGACCCTGAACCTTCTAGAAACATTCTGTTGTAACCCGCCATGCCTAGATCGTGAAACCTTTGGAAACTTCTGTTGTAACTCACGGCTGTCCCTGAGCCGTGTGTGTTTCTGGGAGAGAGTTGACTGGGACACGGTCGTGCCTCCTGGCGGCCTCTTGGCCGGTAGGTTTCTGGCCCGTTTCCGCATTAGTTTTATGAATGATTTACCCTAAGGATTTATTTAAATGATTAAGTGATCCATATTTTTTAAAATGATTAGGAGTAAAAGCATCCTTAATTTGATTAAAATTATATTTTTAAAGGATTATTTGGACCCAAAATTTTGAAAAAAATATTTTGGAAAAAATAAATTTTATTTTTTTTAACCCAAAGGGAATTAGAAAAAGGGAACAAAATTTTGATATTTTTATTGTAAGTTTTAAAGTAATCTAATTAAATTTAGAACTTACCCCACAGGCAAGTTTTATGTCACAAATTATATTCTTCATGATAATAAGTCTTAAGAAAAATCTAATTGAATTAGAACTTTAGCCCACAGGCAATTTTTATGTCACTAGTTTCATTTTCTATCATGTTTTACATTTAATATTTTTTATTGAAAGCTTTAAGTAAATAAAATTGAATTAAAACTTTAGCCAAAAGCAATTTTATTACAGATTCATATTTTTAGATTTTACATTGGAAAAAGCATGTCATATATTGATTAGCCTAAATTTTTGAGATGTTCATTTAATATTGCAGCAATTCAACTTGTCAATTTTTCTGATATGCGAGTGATGTTCCCGAGTTCAAAGGGGATAACTAAAGGGTTTTGGAAGGAGGGGTTTTCTCTTATTTGGGGGGATGGACATTGATTATGCTATAAGGAAAAAAGACCCCCCTGCGAAACAGAAACCCACTCCAGATGCGATAAGTTTTTAAAAATGGGAGCAAATCCAATGCCTACGTTATTTTCATAAAGACTAAAATTTCTGCGGGTATCGGGGGCCTTCAGCAATATCAAAAAGGCCCAAAGATTTGTAAAGGGCCCTTTGATGAGCAATTTGTACTTCAACAAGGCAATGGCTAGCCCCCAAATTTAAGTTTTAACTCTAAGACTCACAATTGTTAAGGGTGTGGTGCATATCATGCGCAAAGGGATTTTGCCCCAATTAAAGGCATTGGAGGTTGAGTTATCAGAATCCTTCCTTTTCACTACATTCTTTGCACTTTCCCTCAACAGTATGGCCCTTAAAGATATCTAAAACACACAAAAGGTAAAGGGTCAACGATGAATTGTTGACCAGGTTTGCGGGAAGAGGGTAGACTGCTTATGGGGAAAAGGAAAAGGAAATGTAAAATTTATACTCAGGGGAAGAGCAAAAGGAGAGATCAACCAAGGACAAGGGAAAGAAAAAATCCCCCCCCAAAAAGGACATTAAAAGGAAGTTGTGTGCTTTTTCCGTAAAAAAAAAGGGGAAATGAAGAAACGGCCCAAGTTTCATGCAGGGGGCTTGAAAAGAAGGTACTCAACTTTCACTTTTTTGTTATGAACCATATGTTTGATGTTAATCATAAACATGGTGGTTTTGATTTGGTTCTACAATCCATGTGAAAATTCATTGAGGATTTAAGAGACCTGCGGAACCCAGTGAGAAGTGGCCTAGCATCTTTCAGGAATAAGGCCCTCACATGGGGAAGTTTAGGACAGCACTTAGTTTTAATTTTGGGGAGGAATTTTATATTCCTGGGTACTTAAAAATTTAAATTTTTCATTTTCCAAAATTGTATCAGAGGGTTATTCCCTTTAATTTTTTGGGATTCGGGTTTTAATTGTTTTAAAAAATCTGATGTTATTGGTTGGTACTTTTTTCTGATGGTCTTTTTTTCTTGTTTACAAAATGATGATAACCATACTATTATGATGTTCATGAAGGTTTCGCATAAAGATGTTTTTGGAAGAGGAATCCTCTTGTTATGGCAGGAGATTTGGGTCATATTCCATTGAAGAATTAAAAGGTTGGAAAAATAAGGGGGGTACTTGTGTTTTAGATTTTACCGATTTTGGACTTATATAAGTTGTTTTAAAGGGGAAAAAAAACAAACAAGCGAAAAAGGGTGCCAAAAGGGTTCTGAATTTTTGGAAACATACTAAAAAATTTTAGTCCGACATGATGCGTTTTAACAAGTACTTCGCCCTTTTTATGTGATTACTCACGATTAGTATCTTTACTTGCTTAATAACAAGAATGAAGACTAGATGCTTTTAAAGGGTATTTAAAGTTAAAAGTATAAAAAAAATGTGGAAACATATTAAAAACGTGAGATCTAAAGAGGGAAATATTTTGGTAGTACTAAGAAAAAGGGTAAACGAGGGTCCATTTGCGAGGTTTCTTCAAGAGAATGGGGGTTTTTTGCCCCCTACATTTACCTGGCTCCGACCAGAATGGGGTGCTGAAAGGAGAAACCCAAATTTTGGAAGGTTGGGGATGTTGCAAACTCCAAGCTTTTTGTTCTGTGGAATGAAACTCTTAAAACGGCTGTGTACATATTGAACCGGTTCCAACCAAGGCTGTCTAAGGGACCCATTTGAATTTTTCAAGGGGAAAACCCAGTTTCCCACATGTACGCGTTTGGGGATGTCTCTGAAGTAAGGTTCAATTAAAAATGGAAAAAAATTGGGCCCAAGGACTATTAGTGGGATTTTGTAGGGTTTGTTAAAGGTCTAAGGGTAAAATTTTTTTTTTTTTTTCCCTCTGTACGGTTTGTGGAATCAAAAAATGCAAAAATTTTTTGAGAATGACTTGATTATGGGGGCGATCGATCTAAGACATTGGGTTTTTAGAAAAACCCTTCAGATGCCCAGATGACACCTGGGGATGGAGATTGTTTTTTGTTAACAAAAATCCTCCGCACAAATGGTGTTGAAAATTCAGTCCCGAGGGACCACAACTGTCAATCCCGATTTAGTAGATGTTGAAATTTTTTGAACCCCCCCCGTTGTTGAACAACCAATGAATAAAAGTGATTCTGCCCCCAGGGGGGGTGTTGATCAACATTTAGAAGATCCTAGAGTAAGGGAAAAAACAATTCCAGTGACTAGTTTTTCTCAAGATGTAACTACAAATTGGGCCGAAAATGATCCCAGTCGTTTTCCAGGCCCTGGTTCTAAGGATTTGAACTTTTGGGAAATTCCATGAAAAAAGAGATGGATTCGATGGCATTAAAAAGTCTGGAATTCATCAAGTTGCCTATGGTGTAAAATCCATTGGATGCAAATGGGGCTTCAAACTAAGAAAGACCCAAGGGAACATTGGAGACAAAAAAAGATCGTTTCTAAAGGATTCACTCAAAGGGGAAAGGAAATTTATTCACAGAGACATTTTTCCTGGTTTAAAAAAAGTTTCCCTTGTTAATGATGGCTTTGGTTGCACCCTTTTATTTGGGTTGCACAATGGATGGAAAAAAGGCTTTCCTTAATGGAGATCAAGGAAGGTTTACATGAAACAAAACCCGAAAGGGTTCTTTTTATGAAGGTGAGCATTGGTTTTCAAACTTAATAAATCCATTTATGGATTAAAAAAAGCCCCCCATCAAGGTATTTTAAATTTCCTGATGTATCATTCATTTGGCTTTGAAGAAAAAAATGGATCAATTTTATTACCAAAAGGTCATTTGGGGGGGAAAATTTGTTTTTTTTGTGTATTGTGGGTGAATTTTACTTGCAACTAATAATAAGGGGTTTGCTTATGAGGTGAAATAATTTCTTCAAAGAACTTTTATTTTGAAGGGTATGGGTGAGGGATCTTTTTTCATTGGCATTAAATCCATAGGGATAGATTTAAGGCATTTTTGGGTTTGCTCAAGAAACCTATTTAATAAAGTTTTAGAGAGTTTCAGATGAAAAATTGTTACCAAGTTAGTACCCCTTTAAAGGGGATAAATTCAGCTTTTAAATCAATGTCCCAAAAATGAGCTTTATAGGGGAAAATGAGAAAACCCCTATGCTCGCTGTTGGAAGCCTAGTAGCTCAGGTCTGTATAGACCCGAATTGCATTTCTATTTGGATACAGGAAGATATCAGAGTAACCCAGGTATTGACCCTGGAGAGTTGCAAAGAAGGTAATGGGTACCTTTAAGGGACAAAAAGTTATATGCCATATTTTAAAGAACCGTAAACTGGGGTTGTTGGGGACTCCCATGGGATTTTCTGGTTGTTTTGATTTGTAAATCAACATTGGTTTGTTTTCGTTTCCCGTGGGGTCGTATTTGGAGAAGTGCAAAAATAGACCTTGACTGCTACTTTACATGGAGGCCCAGTTCATTCTTGTTTTTAGGCTACCTCCCCGGGGGTATGGTTAAAGATTTTTTTATTTGACCCTTTGTATTGTCGACTCTATTTTTTTTGCCCTTTGATTGTACTGTGATAACTCACTGTGTATTTATGGTAAGAACAATAGAGTGGTAGTCAAGTAAAAATATCGCATCAATTTTTAGCCATAAAAAAGTTTAAGGAAAAGAAATGGTCATCGAGCACATTACATGGGTAAAAGATAGCTGACCTTTTCTAAAAGGGAGCAAAAAAGATTTTTTAAAGGTTTATTGATAGAATGGCTTGGTTCCTTTTAATTTTTTTTTTTGATTTTTTAATGTTTTGAAACTCTTATTAGTTTAGTTTTTCATTTGCCTTGTTTTCACATTTGTTTTTTATTTATTTTGGGAAAAAAAAATAACATTAATTTGGACCCAGAATAAAAATGGGGGGTTTTTTCATCAAGTTTTATGAGATTTAGAAGCACAATGATTGTAATCATGGGAGATAAAAATCATCATTTTGAAACCCACACCATGATTCATGAATTTTGTTCTCTTAAGATAAATTTTGGAAAATATGGACCAATGGGAAAAATGTGGTTATTCTCTTTCTTTTTTGGGTTGGAAAAAAAAACCTCTAAAATTGGTCCTGAAACCAAAAATAAAGGAACAATATATCTTACTAATCGGGAACAATAAATCCCATTAAATCAGGAATAATTATTTTCCCCCTAAATTTGGAAAAATAAATTCCCAAATAATTCCCAATTTTGTGGAACAACCATTGATGGAAAGAGTTATAATTGGAGTACGAGGTCCCCAATCCCGTCACCACAAGAAAAAAACACCATCTATATGGTGAGTTTAAGGTTTTGAAGCACCAACCCTAACGAGGCGCAAAATCATTCTCCCCAAAAAGGGCCCCCATTTGCTTTGCAATGGCTGGGGGTATGTAAAGGATTATTTTGTTCCCCTGCTGCATATGATTAAACTTCTTTGCAAATTTTTAAACTTTAGAGCCATAACAAAAAGGGGGTGTTGAAGAAATTTTTTTCAAACGATTTTTTCTTTAAATAAAAATTTTATAGGAAAAAAATTGACATGAAAATTTTGGAAACAATTTATTTTATTTTAATGATTTTTCTTTCCTTTGGGAAAATTAATTTTTTTCAAACTTATCTCTAAATTTTTTGGGCAGTTTCATTTTAAATTTTTAAGGCATCCTTTTTTATGATCATGAGTATTTCCTGCTTTAATATTTTTGATGTGTCTTTAAAAACTTTTTTCCCCTTTTGAAAATTTTATTTGAGGATGAAAAAATTTTCATGCCCAAAAATATTTTAACCACGTGAAACCCCCTTGATAAAATATGCCCTGTGCAATCTTTTACAACCAGTTTTCCTTTTTCACATGTTTTTTATTTTTGAATTTGAATTCTTTTGTGTATTTTAAAAGGTTAGAAACGTGATTTAGCATTCTTAACATAGAAAATTTGTTTTCCATTTTTTGATATCTAAGCTATCGTCCCCTTTAATCTATGCATTGAAAAATCTATTTATAAGGGACTACAAAATCTATTTTGTTTCTTTTATATTTGAACTTACTTTATCTAAGAGCTTCATAAGATATTTGCAAGCTATGAACTTATTGGATTATATTTAATTGTTATATTTCCATATGATACATGATTTCATGTAAAATGATGTTTTATTTTGATGTGTTTAGATCTAAAAATGTTGAGCTAGATTTTTAGTTAGGTTTATAGCAATAGTATTATCACATTTTATTGTAATATTTTGATATTTCAAACCATAGTTAAAAAACTGTTATTTTATTCAAAAGATTTGAGCACAACAATTTTTTATTGAAACATATTCTACTTTCATTGTTGAAAGGGAAATGAAGTTTTGCTTCATAGATAACCAAGAAATCAACATGTCCCCTTGAAACTGACATGTCTTGGACATACTTTTCTGATCCACTTTGCATCTTGCATAATCAAATCTAAATACCTTATTAAGTCGAAATTTCAATTTTTGAATACAAAATTCCTAATTTTGTAGTGCTAGCAACATATTTGAAAATTCATTTTTCAACAATGTTTTGTTTCAATCGAAAAACTTTAAAAAACATGCACACAAAAAAAAAAAAATAATATATCTAGTCTAGATACGATCAAATATAATAAAAAAACCCAATCAAACTTCTATGAAAACTTCTTGTTCACCTTATTACCATAAAGATCTAAGTCTAACCTTATAGAGCTACTAATCAAGTTAAGGCTGTCTTAATTTTTTTGAATCCAAATTTCTTCAAATTTGCTTGGTATATTTTTATTGATGTATAAATAATTCCATCATCTATCTTTTTGTTTTGTAATCCTAGAAAGAAATTTAGTTTGTCCATCATAAGCCCCTTGAACTCTACCTTATTAACTTTACAAATTCTCTACAATATATTTGTACTATCAATATACCCTCTCCAAAAAAATTTAAGAACATAGTAATTTCTACTTAACCTCTAGAAAAAACCATTACTTATGAGAAACTCACTTAATTTTTCATACTAAGCTCTAGTGTTTGTTTAAGTTTGCATAAAGCTTTCCTTAATTTAAAAAACTTAATCTTCTGTTTTTAGATCTTCACAATTAGGGGATTATTCTATGTATACTTCTTTATATATCCATTTAAGCAAGCATTTTTAAAATCTATTTAAAAAACTATAAAGTTTTTATAATAAGCATAAACAAACAAAATCTTATAGCCCTAATCTAGCTATAAGGGTTATGCTTCTTCTTATTAATATCCCTTTAGTTATTAATCTAGCTTTATTCTAAATTATCTTTCCATTTTTATTTAACTTATTCTTGAAAACCCATTTGTTCTTATTACTAAAATTTTTCTTTTGCTCTAGGAACTAGACTCCACTTGTTATTTCATTGAAACTGGTCAAGTTCTTCTTTCATAACATTTATCTAATTACATTTTTTTAAAACTTCTTCAACAAAATTAGTGGAATTAGCACAAAATGATTTTCAATTTCCCTTTTTTGAATGGGTTTGGTTCTTATGCTAGAGTCAAAATCACCAATTACTTAACTCAGGTAGACAAGTTTATTTAAATCTCCAATTTTTTGAGAATTTTGAAATACTTTTTCTAAAAAAAGGTTTTTAAATTTAATAAACCCTTCTTTCAAGGGTTTTCTTACCAAATTTTTACCCTGGTTTTGAAAAACCTCAACTTTTAGAAATTGATTTCCATTTTTCTTTATTTCCTTTGTTCTTTAGTTGATCTCTGCTGATAAAAAAATTGGTAAAGTTTTTCATCAGATTCATTTTGTTACTAAATCAAAAAAATTAATTTTAAATTTGGGATTTTTTTTTGTCTATTTTGGCTTTTTTTTTAGTAAACTCATGGGCCATCCAAATTAAGAAAAAACCAAAAAAGATTTTCACCCCTCCCCGTTCTTTTTTTCCCCAAAACTGATTTTCCTTTTCTTAAAATTTTTTTTTTTTTTGAAAACATGAAATTAAGATTCAAACCCTTTCAAAAAGGGTTTCAAAAACAGATTTTTTTGCAAAAGGCCTTATATAGACTTTAAATTAATAAATATAGCAAATTGTTAAAGTAGCTTTTTCCCAAAAATATTTTACTATGGCCACTAAAAATTTTAAAAAAGGTATAAAATCATCTCTTGAAAAGGTATCTTTTTTTTTAATGTTTTACTACTTTTACAAAAAAATTGTAAGGGGGGTTTAAAAATTTTTAAAATAATGTCATTTTTTCATGAAAGTTTTAAACTAAGGTTTTTTCCGAATTCCCTTCCTTTATTGGGTCCTTAAATTGATTTTAGAATTTCCTTTTTTCCATTTTGAGTCTTTTTTTGGCATAATTTTAAAAAAAAATTTATATATAAAATGTATGTAGTATTGAGAGAAACAAAAATTTCATTTTTTTTTTCAAAACAAGAAAGCTATGAATTTTCTTTTTAATTTAATTCACCTTTGGGCTTTTCTGTTTATTCCTATCAAAATGATGTAAACCATCCACTATAAAGATACCATGTTCCTTTGTTCTTGCTTCATTTTCCTTCAACCATTAAAAATTCTAAACCTTTTTGGGAACCTAGATAAACGGGGTTTTTTTTTTCTTTAGATTTCAAACTTGCATTTCTATTTTATTTTTACTTTTTTTGGTTTTATTGACCTACCCTTTTTGTAAAAAAAAATAAAATAATAAAAAAACTTCTCAATATGACCAATCTTGTTCCCAAAAAAAAAAAAAAAAAGCACAAGGTGTATAATTTTGATCCCTTATTGTATATTTTTTTCCCCTTTGGTTTTAATTTGGAATTTTCAATCATATTCAAGATTATATATTTTTGTTGAAAGCTAAAAATTATGATGTTTTCTTTTTGATACCTTCCCATCAAAAAAAAATTTTACTATTGTTTTTTCCTTTGTTTCAAATTGCACCCCTTTTTTGGGAATTTTTTTTGTATGGTCTTTTTTGTTTTAAAAATACAGTCCCATTTGGGGAAAGGGATAAAATTTGGTAAATTGATGAAATTGTATAGAACTATTAAAATTGGAATTTTATGAATCTACACCTAAACTAAATTATTTTCTTTAAAAAATCAAACCACCTATTTAATTTTATTTTCTATTTTGATTAAAAAGCCTCATAAAAATGAAACCCCTCGTAAAATTCAAAATAGAAAAATTTTTCCTTTTTTTTAATAATTTTGTCCCCTTTCTCTTTAATTGTTCTTAAATTTTTTCCCCCTTTTTTTCCAAATCAAACCAAACATTAAAAAAAAGTCAATATGTTAGCTAAGATAAGTTCTTACCCTTTTTCTTAAACAAAAGATTTTTTCATTTAAATTATGGATATTTTTCCAATTTAAAAAGGTTTAAAATTTTTTTTTAATTTTTTCCCCTTTGGATTTTTTAAAAGGGCCCTTCTTTTAAAGGGTTAAAACCCCAGGGAAACCTTTTTAAAAGGGAAATAAGCTTCTTTTAAAAAGGGTTTAAGAGCGAAGGGAAACCGATCAATGGTTCTTGCTTCAAGCCCACCAAAACCAAAATCTCCTATAGTCTCTTAATTTTGGGGCCCTTAACCTTTGGGTCCAATCACAAACCCCAAAAGGGACCCAAACCCCAAGGTTTTATAGTAAATTTAAATTCTATAATCTTTAACCCCTACAAATTTGGAACTAATGGATGGTGACCACTTTTGAAATTTATAAAAATATTTCAAGTTTTTTAAATTTGAAATATTTTTAATATATTTTTTATATGTAATATAACCACCCATTTATAAGTGAAGTTGGCTTAGTAGAAAAAAAAAGGCAAAAAAAATTGTAAAAAAATCCCCCCATGAAAATAGAGAGTCATTTTGATTTTTATTAAATTTTTAAACAAAAGCAAATGCACTTAATAATTTTACAATTGTTGCATAAATTTTAAAATGTGACTTTTATTTTTGAAATAAGAAAAATTATTTAATAAAAATTGGATCACTAAAAAGAATTTTTAGTTTTAAAAAAACGTTTGCAAATTTTGCAAACGTTACCCCCATTTTTTAAATTTTATTTAGTAATGTTTATTAAACGTCATGAAAAAAAAAAAATTTGTAACGTTTTTTGAATAAATTTTGAAAACATAAACCTTTAAATTTTATTTTGGGAAAATTTTCTAAAATTAAAAAGATTCCAAAACCATTTAAAAATTTTTTTTTTCCCTTTATAAAAAATCAAAATTTTCCATCAAATAAAAAAAAAAAACTCAATTGCCCTTTCCCAAAATTTAAATTTTCAAAAACCCGCCACATATTTCTTTTTGGGAAAACAATAAACTTTTTCGTATTTTCTTTTCTTTTTTTTTTTTTTTTCCCCTCTAACGCCCTTGGTCAATGTTTAGTTTTTTGGGAAACCCTTTTTTTTTCTTTGCTTAGTCAACACGCCTAGTCCCCAAACCTTTCTTTTCTCTTTTACAACCCTCTTTTCTCTCTCCCCAACCCAACCCCTTCCAACCCCCCGAAAACTTTTTACTTAGAAAAATTTTAGATTTTTCCCTTTTTCTATCTCCACCAAGGGCCCCCTTTTCCGGCCACTTTGAAAAAATTTCTCTCTCTCTCTATTAGAGCCAAACCCACCCATTGAAACCATAAATGGTAACGGGTTTTCCCCCCCCCCCCCCCCCCCCGCCCCCCCCCCCCCCCCCCCCCCCCCCCCCCCCCCCCCCTCTTTCCCCTCTCTCAAAAAAAACTTGCATTTACAGATTTCCTCCCCCTCTCTTTTCTATTTTTGTACATATTTTTCCCTTTTTACCTTTAAATCTTAATACGATTTTTTCTTTTGGTTTTATTGTGTACAATTTACACTTTCAATTTCTTAAAAGTACAATTTTGTTTTTAATTTAAGTTTTTAAAGGGTTTTTTTTCCCAAAGGGCTTTGAGATTAATAGAAAAAAAGGGTTGCACACCAAAAGTTTGAAAGGAAATTTTGTAACTCTCTCTCAAATTTATTGGTTTTTTCTCTCACTCTCCTCCCCCTCTTTAAACCAGAATGTTAATGTTACTAAAGAACCCCGGGGGCCCCCCCTTTAATTTTTTGGGAAATTTTGCTTGTGATATCATTTTATAGCATTTTTTAAAGTTCGATTAAGGGGGTTTGAGGAAACCATTTTTTTGGAGATATGGGATACAACTTGGAGCTTGGAAAAAATCCACAGCTTTTATGTCACCAAAAAAGGGTGAAAGGGGAATTGAAATGTGTTTAAGGGGTAAATTAACCTTTTTTTTAAAATCATGGGCTTTAAATGTTTAATTTGTTTTTAATTGTTTTAATACAATCAATCGGATTCGGTACTTAAAAAATAAAAATATCGTTTCGGGAAATAAAAAAAAAAGAGAAGGGGAAAGAAAAAAAAAAGGGGGGCATGATTGGACCCCAAAAAAAAGACCCAAGTTAAAGCTACTTTGGACAAAAAGGGAAAACCACGTCCGTGTTATGGCCGAAATGAAACGTTTTAGGATAAAAAAATTTGTCCCCAGGGAAAAGGAATCCCAGGGCTTGTGATATGGGTGTGTTGAACCGTGGTAGACGCTGAGGGGAAAGGAAAAGAGTCTAGCCCCTGGCAGGGTTTTTTAATTTTGCCATGCCACACACGGGAGCAAGGATGGGGAATTGCGGTTTTTCCCCCCCAAAAGGGAGACAGGGTTTTGGGAAATCGGGCCGTGTTGGGGGCGTGTCAAGCGAATGTTATTCACTTTTCGAGATTTATTTGGGAAAAAATTTAAAGAATTTTTTGGTATTTTTCAAGCTAAAGTCCCCTCAGCCTTCCCTTAAGATTTATAAATAAAACCCCAATAGAGAGTGAGAAGAGGAGGAGGAAAACGAGAAAAACCCAAAAAGAAGAAAATTTAGAAGGTTTCTGAACCCGAAGCCAAGTCTTTGTGTTTGTCCATGGGTTTATTTATTGATTTAATTTTTCCCCCTTTTGTTCTCTTTTTTTAAGATCCAATAGTTATTTTTAATTGTTTTTTTATGATCCCTTCGGAAAACCCATAATTGTCATGTAACGGATTTGTTGATGTTTCAAAGATTAATCCTAATTTGGATTTTCCCTAAAGTTGCAATCAGGGGTTTTGTTTTTTTCTTGTTATGTGTCAGTATTGGGAAATCGAATTAGATCTCTGTTAATAAGATTGAGAAATCGCTTTTTTGAGTAGTTTCTGGCATGAAAAAAAAGCCCTACTTTTTAACCCTAGAGTTTAGGTTTAGGGGGTTTTTTCTGTTTTTAAATGAGGTCTTTGGTGGTCTAGTTCAATTGAGAGCCTAGGTTTTTTATTGAAAATCTTAATTTTGTTTAATTTAAAAGAAATCTCAATTGACTTAATTAGGATTAGGGATTTTTGGATCTTGAAAAAGGGCCTTAAATTTTGTGTAAGAATCTGCAGTCAGAGTTGTTGTGTATTAATCATTGGAAAGTTTGTAATTGAATAAAGTTGCAGGGTTTAATTAGTGGTGGAATTTGGGTGGGAAAATTTTTTAGATAATTGAATTAACTAAAGGATTATTTGAATTTCTTTAATTGATTTTTTAAATTTTTTCGTTCCTTTCGTTTTAAAAATCATAATTGGGTTTTAATTGAGTTCATCAATATTGAGTTTTTAAAATTTAGTAGGTTTAATTTCGTTAGAAAAGAAACTTAAAAAGTTTTTGGGGGGGGAAATCGATCCCTGTACTCAAATGCAATTTTGGGCAAATTGTTTGGTATACTTGCTTGAGAATTGATCGTAAGCTAGGTTTGAGTATGGGAAATTTGCCCTTGTTAGAAAAAATCAATTTTTAATCAAGTTTTGGCGCGTTCCCGGGGATTTTTAAATTTTGGGGGAAAACTTGAGCTTACTACTTTAATATTTTTTTTTTTGTTTTTAAAATTTAATTTCTTTTTACTTTAAATTTGTGTTAAATTCAAATTTGTTGGGGAAAAACTAAGCTCACGTTTGTTTTTCGCATTTTTTTTGAAAAGGTGCTCTTAATCTAAGCTCTTGACCTTGATTTTGGGAAAATTGACCAAACTTTTAGATGGGGGATTAAAAAGTGCTGAGGAAATAGTAAGGAATTTGAATTTCCCAAACAACCTTTGGAAAGTGAAAAAAAAAAACATCGTGGTTTGACGGGGGAAAGCTTCTTTACCCCATGGTAACCAAAACTAAACCAATAGCAGATGAACAAAGGGGCGTGGTTTAAATATCCCGGGACCTACTCGGGGCAGAACTGGTTTTGTTTTGGGGAAAAACCGGGCAATAGAGGCCAACAACTTCAAAATTCAAGGCCTCAAACAATGCCCATAATTCAAAATCAATGCCATTTAAACGATTTGCCTGCGGGCCCCTCATGTCACATTAGATGTTCTTGGATTTTTGCGAAATGTCAAGCAAAATGGGGTTTTAAAGGAACGCAAAAATTTTCATTTTTCCCCCTTTCACTCCCCGGGGGGAAAGAAAGGGGGCAGGGGTTTTTTTATTTTTCACAAAACCGGGGAAATTTCCATAACCATTTGGGCCCCAAATGGGGAAAACCTTTCCTAGACTAAAAATTTCCCCCCACCATCAAAAACCTGCCAAGTTGAGAAATAAAATTTTCACATCATTCCCAAACTAAAACAAAACAGCCCCGCATGAAAGCGGTGGATCAGTTTAAGGGTTTCTTCTTAGGCGGTTTTTTCCAAATTCACCAAATGCCTAACTGGCTGCAAGTTTCCACCTTCTATAATGGGGTTTTTGACTATGCAAATCGACAGAAAAATTAAATGCGCCCCTGGGGGTACTCGAATGTGAAGCGCCGGAAGAGTCTTTGGGAGTTTGTTTTAAAACAGGGCCCAAAAAATAATCCCCAAATTTGGAGCCATGGTGGGAAAAAAGAAACAGGGTTTAGGGGGAAATTTATGAGGTCGTTTTTATGACAGAAATTTGGGCAGAAAAAGTGGATGCGCCGCTTCAAAAGTTGAAGGGAGGGCTGTATCTAAAACCATCCCAATCCCATTTCAACGGAACCTCATTCTAAAAAATGGGGGTTCCCTTGGAAGTGCAAGGCTATTGGTAGGGGGGGGAAACCCCACAAGGCCACAGAACAACCCCCCTATAGCAACACATATAATCCAGGGTGGCGTAACACCCCAATTTTCATGGAGTAATCAGCAATTTCAAAGGGGGTAATGCACCTGCTCTAGGATTTCCAAAAAGCCAGCTCCACCCCCTTTCCCCAAGAAAAGAAATAGTCTTGAAAATTGATTATAAATTTCCTTTAAAAACGTCAGAGAAAACGCCAGCATTTCCAAGGCAGTTTCTAAGAAATCAGAAGCCCAATCCACAATTTTGGGGGAAAAAACCAGGTAGGGCGGGACTCTAAAAGCGCTTGCGGGCCGCCCAAACAAGGGTCTTTTCCCCGGGGAAATCCCAAAGACCCCCCCAAGGGAGAACAGGGAAAAGGCAGTGATTTTAGGAGGGGAAAAGGAAATAAAATTTCAGATAAGGGGGGAAAATTTTCATGAAAAATTTAAAAAGGGGAAATTTGAGCCCTTGTTGATAAGGGGGAAAACCAAACAAAAATAAAAGCAGAAAAGGCGGGAATTATAGGGGAAAGAACAAAAGACCAGAAGTAAAAAGGAAAAACCTATCGTTCCGGGCCCTTTAAAAACCCCCCCCATTGCCAAATCCTACAAGGCTTGGAATGACAAAGATGGGGAACTTTTTTGGGAAATTTTTAAAAGGAAATTTGTTAAAACCATTTACACATAAACTTACCACTTTTTTGGAACCCCTTTTTCTTAGATGCCCGGGTTTAGGGAAAAGTTTTTAAAAAGTTTTGGGCTGTCTAATAAAAAAGGAAGGATAAAAGATCCCCAAATTTCAAAAATTTGGGTGCGGGTTGTTCCGCGATTTTACTGAACAAGCTTCCCAAAGAAATTAAAAAGACCCAGGGGGGTTTCCCCAAAACCCATGTTTCATTGGTAATCTACCCATAGAAAAAGAAATTAGCAGATTTTGGGGCTAGTAAAACCCTTGATGCCAAAACCACTTTTTCAAAAGGGGGGTTTTGGGGGAAACCCAAAAAGCCCACACAAATGAGTTTTAAAATTGGGAAGACCAAACCAGTGAATTTTCCAAAGGGGGGTTTTTTAAAGATGTATTAGTGAAAGTAGAAAATTTCTTTTTCCCTGGTTAAATTTTGTATCCGGGGACATGGATGTTGACATTTGGAGTTCCCCCGGGATGTTTGGGAAAGTCCCTTTTAGCCACAGCCCGAGAATCATTGATGTGGCTGAGGGCCGATTAGAGGGCTGCGCTTTGGGGGGAAAAAGATTTAGTGGTACAAAAACCGACTGTGATGAAGAAATCGGTGATTTCTGATGAAACTTTTTTATGCAATTGATTTGATTGTTTACCTTTTGTGGAAGATTTCTTATGAAAGGGAAACCCTTTAAGTTGATTTTGGGGGAGTATGCGATATTGAAGAGATAGATATTTTTGCAGTACAAAAATGTTGACTCATCTTGATGGAAAGGAAAAAATTTGGGGTTTAAAAAATAAAAAGGGGAAAATATTGTGCAGGAGATGTTCCCAAGATTGAAGCCCCCAAATTGAAAATCCTCAAAATTCTGGAACCGAAGTAAACTCCCGGAATATCGGGATTTATGCTTTTTTAGAGAAGGACTCTTGGGTTGCCGGGTATCATTGCAGCCCGGGCTAACCATTGTTCAGAAGGAAAACCCTTTTTTGAAGATCTTAAAGGGAGCATAAGCGGGGCCTTTGGGCCCAAGGAAAAATCCGGATATCCAAGGGGTTATTCAAATTTTTTTTGCACACAAAAAAATCCTGATGGGGAAAGACAATTTAAAACCGTGGTGCAAGCTCAAAGCACTTAATCCAAACATGAAAAAGTCTTTAAAGGGAAAGGGTAATCAAGTTTTTAAAACGTTGGGCTAATTTACCTATTTCTGATTTTTAATGGGAAAGGGCCCCGTCCAGGTGGTGCCAAAAAAAGGGGGGGAATGAGGGTTGGTTCCCAAAATGAGAATAATGAGCCCCATCCCAAATTTGGGGAGGGTGACGAAAAATGGCGAGTCTGCATTGACAACGAAAAAAATTAAAATTGAAGCCATCGCAAGGACCCATTTTCCTTTCCCTTTTGTCGATCAATGTTAGAGAAGCTTGTTGGGAAAATATTTTTAACTTTTTTTAGATGGGATGCCCGGGAATTACCAACCCAAAATTTCCCCCTGAAGATCAAGAGAAAACTACCTTAATGCCCCTATGGAAACTTTGTTTAGGAGGATGCCCTTTGGGTTATTTTAAATCCCATCGGGCCAACTTTTTAGGGTGTAAATTTTACGATTTCGAAAGATTTGGGGTTTGAAATATCATGGGGGAAATTTTCATGGATTTTTTTTCCTTTTTTGGGGGGAAACATTTGTTTCTTCCCCCCCCCGTAAAAAATTTGGGAAAAGGGTCTCATACTTTTTGGGAAAAACCAACTTAGTTCCGAATTTGGGAAAGTGTTTTTTGGTGACGAAGGAAAATTGTTTGGGACATAAAATATCTAAAACGGGGGGGAAATTGAAGTAGTTTAACACCAAATTGATACAATAGCTAACTTCCCCCACCTTCTTCGGTTAAAGTTTATTCGGAGTTTTTTGAGACTTTCGGATTCTATAGACGTTTCCAATCAAGGGGGGTTCGCCAAAAAATTTCCCTTTTCCTTTTCCCCAGGTTGGGGGGAGAAAAGGGCATCGCCTTTGATTTCAATGATGAAGTCTCCAATTTTTTGGGGCCGCGAAGGAAAAAATAAACCAAGGTCCAATCATGGTGGCTCTAGTTTGGAAATCCCAAATTTAAAACTTGTGCGATGCCAAGGCCATCCCTGGGGGATTTGTTTTGGGTCAAAGAAAGGATAAGTATTTCCAGCCGATATACTTTTCCAGCAAAACAAAAAAACCCAAAGGGGCTAAAGGGAGAATTATCCTTTTATAAAAGGGGATTTTTTGGGTAGTTTTTTTCACTTTTAAAAAAATTCCGACCCCTTCCTTGTTCTTTTGGGGAAAGTGTATATAACCACTTCGTATTGAGATACTTAAGGGACTAAAGGGATGAAAAAACCCCCCCTCTCATCGGGGTGGTTTCTCCTATTTGCAAAAATTTTTAAACCTTGAATTAGAGACAAAAAAGGGAGCAGAAAATTTTTAAAAGCGGTCATCTATCTCGTTGGAAAAACCCCCATGGGGATGGGGCAGCTGAAGGAAAAAGGGAATCAACGATAGTTTTCCCAAAGGAAAATTTTTTGTTTTCCGTCGAAAAAAGTTGGGTTTTTGGGGACCCCCCAGGGTTTTGGGGGACAGGGGCCAACTATCTAGTGGTAAGGCCCTTCCACAGGGGGGGGTTGATGAAGCAAAAAAAAAAAGGGTTTTTTTCCCGACCTAAAGTATTACTTTTGGGGAAGCCCTCTCCCCTTTGTTCAAGTTTTGCCAACTAAATGATTAGGCGTTTTGTCTCACAGGGGGGAAAGGATGGAGATTTTAAAGCCATTCCCATAAGGGAAACCCAATGGGCAACACCAGGTGCAAACAGGATGACCCAAAAAGTGAAAAGGGGTTTTGGTTTTTTTTGGGCCGTCGGTATTAAGGGATGCCCAAAGTTTTTGGCTCAATGCGTTTGATGCCAGAAAAGGGGAGGGCCAAACATTTAAAGGGGAGGGCCCAAATGCCACGCACTTTATTCTGGAGTGCGAAGTGTTTAAAGTATAGGGTATTGTTTTTAAAGGGGGCCATTTCCCCCTTCATAAAAAAAACAAGTATATTTGGAGTAGTAGAATATGAAACTAAGTGGGCATAAGTACAAGCTCTTTGGGAAAAATGACGTTAGACTGTTTTGCCCAATTTCCCCAAAAGAAGTTTTTTTGCCCTTTTGGGGTCCCCTCGAGCACTTACATTGATCGGGGTACACATTTCTGAAATCTCAGGCTGAAAAAATCTTAGAAAGTATAGAGTGCTTCAAAAGTCTTGCCACCCTTTTAAATCATTCACAGACAAGTGGGAAAAAGTAAAGTTAAAAAATTAGAGAGCTAAAGCGCATCTTAATGAGATCAAATCTCCAGCATGGGCAAGTTTGGGGTTTGACAGGTTAGACAAAGCGTTATGGGCTTACAGACGGCCTACAAAAGACCATTTTATACAACTCATTTCCGTTTAATTTTTATAGGAAAAGCGTGTCTTTTTCTAGTTGGTTTTCAGCATAGGGGGGCTTGGGCAATAAAGACACCAATTCATCTAAACAAGTCGGGGGCTCACGGGAAAAGGGAAAGATTAATGAGTTGATGGTTAAAGACTTATGGCCTATAAAAACGCTAATATCTAAAAGGAGAGACCCCAAAGCTTATCTTTGCGCAAAGGTTACCCCCAAGCCCCAAAAAAATTTGGGGAAGGGGGGATTTTGGTATTTTTGTTAAACTCCAGGTTTAAAAATTTTTTCCTAAAAAACCAAATAAAAATGGTTCGGGTTTCCTTTTGGGGTCAAGAACGTTTTCCCTTATGGAACGGGGAGTTAAAAACCCCCTTTAAAAAGGGTTTTTTCACGGTCAAGGGAAAAAAGATTTAAAAAACATTACTTAGGAGACAAAAAGGTTTTTGAAAAAAAGAGCAGAGCTGACCTTCATTCAATCCAAAATTGATCTCCCTTTTATTCATTCAGTCGAGCTAACGTTTGGAAAAACAAAAGCGCTGGTGGGGGCCCCCCATGCATTTTACTGGGTTTTAGTTTTTCCTTTTACTATCATCATCAATATATTGTGATTTGTGGTTTTGCATTGAAAATTTTAACTAAAGGAAAAGGGACTTTGGGCTAAAACCACACCCAAATGGTTGGGCATTTGTGAAAGGTTTCTCATTCCAAGGGATGACATGGGGACCGGAACGGCTTGTTTTCCAAAACCGTGCCACAAGGGAAGATTTTTCCCCAAGTTTTTTTTTACGGAGCAGTGCCTGTATGGCTTCGAAAACTCTAAAGGGTTTTCAACCCCCTTTATCATAGCCCTAAGGTTTAGATTTTTATAAAAAGATGCCCTTCCCCCAAATTTTTTTCCTCAATTTACACCCAAATTCCCCTTTCATTTTTGTTTTTCTCCTCTTTGTTGGGTTCCCCTAAGTGAAAGGGCATCCTTTTTTAAAACTTTAAAAATTTCTTGGGGGTGTGTTTATCCAAGATGCCTAGGAATAATAAAAATGGGCAAAGTAAAAATGCTCAGGCCCGTTCCTTGGGGGTTCATCTAGGCTTTTGAGAGGGTATCCTCCTAAATTTAGGAGGGGGGGAAAGAAGCTAAGTATGACACGGTTTCCCAGAAAGGAAGGTTTCTCGCCTAATGTGGGGAATCATTGGGAAGTGCTCGCTCGGTATTTGGGGGGGGAAACAATTTTGATCAATTCTTGGGAAAAATTCCCGCTTGGAAGCCTTCTGGCATTGGGGGAGTTTTAAAAGCTTTGCTGAGCGAAATTTGGCCCATTTTTAAACTTAGTTTTTGGCCCCCTCATACCCAGTTGATAACCCTAGTTTCCTTTTTATGCCAAGGGAGGGGTTTCCCCCCGTGTTGAAAAGAAGAATTTATCAAGTGCCCAGGCTTTTTGCAATGATTTTTTTTACTCCCCCATGAGTTCTTCAGCTTCCAGAGTTTTTTCCCAGGGGCTTATTTTCAGCATTTGGTTTTGGGGAAAAATATGGGAGATGGGGGTATGATCCATCCAAACTAAGGGGAAACCATTTTTTTGGTCCTGCCCTTGTGTTGGTGGTTAATTTAAATTTTTGGGCCCCTTTAAAACCCCTGGTGAAAGGGGATTCTCAAGGGGGTTATGAATGGGTTCGGATTTGACCACGTGGGTATGATCACAAGGGACCCAGGTTAATGTTTTGGGTTTGGCAGCTGTTTGGTTTTTTGGGAAAAAACAGTGGCGATCTGGGGCATCACAAGGTTTTTTGTCGGCCCCTGATTAAAACCCTTTTTTTGAAGAAAAATGGTGTCTTTTCCCAAAACGGGCTCCAAGGGGTAGTTTTTTGGGAAAGGGGTACCCCCTCTCCTTGAGGGGGCTTTGGCCCGGGGGGGAAATTTTTTGTTTTAAAAAAATGGATGCAGCTGGGAAAAAAAACAAGAGCAGGAAAATAGCACTCGAGAAAATTTAGGGCAAGAGCAAGCTCAAGTGCCCGGCCATACCAAACCAGGATTAAACAAATTCGTAAGGAAAATGACTGGGGGAATTTTGGGAAAAAATTTTAAAAGAGAACAAGCCAGGGAGTCAAAGCGGTTTTTTAAAAAGCCTGAAGCGTTTTTTTTGGTCACGGGTTTATCACTATTAGTGAGAAATTGGGGTTTGATCTTCCCCCATGTGGTGGCTCTAGTGAAAGAGGATGTCGTATCACAAGCTACTCGGGTTGTTTCGGAGGGGATCATCACTCGAAAATAGTGCATATGATCCAGGTTTTTATTTTGGAGGATTTGGGGGCGCTTTATGGCACAAAAATGAGAGTCCAGTATTGCTACTGTTTTAAGTGAGCAATTAGCAAAGGGTCTTTTGGTGATTGGATCTGATTCTTCTCGCCGATCGGGCACTTTTAAACCCTTTTCCCCTCTGATGATGACTTTTGTACGGGTCTCGCGGGTTTGGGAAAAGATTTGGGAAATTGGACCCTAAAAAATTTGGACTTTTGTGCAGAACATCCCTTTTTTTAAAAAGTCTTTCTTTTTTCTTTTTTTTTAACTGGCCTAATTTGTTTTTATTCTGGGGAAAATTGACCAACCACTAATGTTTGAAATAGAAATTACGATGATAGTTAATTTATTATTTAAATTTTCCCTTTTTTTTTGTTTTTTTTTTTGTGAGATAAAACCCTTTTTAAAGGGATTCCAAACCATTATGTTTTTTAGGGGTTCTCAGACTTTACCCTTTTGCGTTTTCCCGACTTTCTGTTAAAGACCGTTGGGGGTTTTTTTTGGAAGAGTTTTGGGGGGTTTTCGTTTTCCTTTTGTTTTTTTTTTGTTTTATTTTTTGCTTCCCTTTATTTCGTTTTATGAGGGCATTTGGGGCAAATTTTTAATTTTAAGGTGGGAAGGGGGGTTAGGAAAAAGAAAATAAGATATAAGGGTTGTGAAAACCCAAAAAAGGTTTTAAATTACCCCTTAATTTTTTGGGATATTCGATGAAGACTTTTGACAAAAACCCCAAAGGGCTGCTGAGATTTGTTTTATACCCCTTTTGGAAAATTTAAAAAAATTTTAAATTTTCTTATTTTTTTATTAGAATACTTTCTAAAATTTTCAAGGAAAAACCAAGTAAAGTGGGAAATTTCTTGTTATTTAACCCCTTTTCTTTCGGGAGGGGTTTTAGATTTGGGTTTTAAAGGGCAAGTGAGTTTAGTTTTGCCCCTTCTTTTTTCTTTGTAGGTGAGCTATTAACTTGGAGTGAAGGAGGTAAATGAAAACTTGTAACTTGGGATTTCCCTTTTTGAAAAGTTTTTAGAAAAAAAAAAATTTTTTCGGGAAAAGGGGTAATTTAGAATATAATAATATTTTAAAAAAATTCAGAAGTGGGCCTCATAGACTCGAAATTAAGCCCAAGAGAAACCCTTTTTAGGGAAAAAACTTTTATTGGGCTCGGGGAGAACTTGGGGTCAATGGTCCCGAAAGCTTGCTACAAGGGTCATGAGAAAAATCCGAGAAAAAATGAACTTAAATGGAAACTTATATGAATGATAGTTTATTGATTGAGATGGTAGAGGTTTCCCAAAGGGGTTTTCCCTTTAAAACCCCAGTACTAAAAATCATCTTTTTGGGATGGGACTTATGACCAAGGAAAAATATCTTAATTAATTTAAATTTAAAAAAGAGTTAATTGGGCTCGAACAAGTAAACCTTTGGGAAGGGCCCTTTTACGCTGAGGAATAAAGTTATTAACCCTTTAGTGATGAACTTTGGGATTATCGATTTGAAAGTTCTTAAATGGGGCGGTTTTTTCTTTGTTAAGTGCTTTTAAAAGGGAAAAATCCTAAGATTAACTTAAGAATTGGGGTAAACAAAAAGGGAAAAGTAGGGGGCGAGTGGATACAAAAAGCCTTTTGTTCCTGTTGTGTTTTCTTTTTAGCAGGGTTTTAAAAAGATTGTTATACTTTATTTTTTAGTCTTTGATCTTGTTGGGAATTTTTTAAAATTTGGGAAAATTTTTTTTTAAATGATAAGGGGGAATAGTTTAATTCACTTTTTATAAATTTTAAAATTTAAACCTTATAAATTTATGGGGGGTTTTGATGAATTTGTGTTTAATTTTTTTTTTACAAACCCAAAGTATATTCGGTACTTTTTAAAAGATAAATAAAATCATTTCAGGGTTTTTAATACTAAAGAAATGGAAAAGGGGTAACAAAAGGAGCATATTGGGCTCAAAAGATCAAGTTAAAACTACTTATGGACAAACCCTAGGGGAAAGCTACGCCCGGCAAGAGCCATGGCAAAGCCTGAGGATGAAAATTTTTCACTTGGAAAAAGGGAAACACGAGGGTTGTGTTTTGGGTTTTGCTTAAAACCTGGGAGGGTGCTTTAAGAGAAAAGAAGAGTCCCAGAGCCTGGCACGGTTTTTTTAAACTTGCCGGGTTTTTTTCAAACCAAAGGCCCCACACTGAGCAAGGAAAAAGGGGGAATTGCATTAAGCCGGGGGGCACGGTTTGAAAAACTGCCGTTGTTGGTGGGCGTTTTCAGGCGTTTTGTTAATTTTACTTTTTTCGAGATTTACTTGGAAAATTTTTAAAAATATATTCGTAAACTTTCCCCCGCTGAAGATCCTTGGCCCTTCCCTTAAGATATAAATAAACCAATCAGAGGGGGTTTTAGGGGAAAGGGGGAGGCCGAGAACAAAACCCCAGAGAAAGAAGTTAGAAAAAGTTTCTAGAAACGAAGCCCAAAATCGTTGGGTTTTCTCTGGGGTTTTTTTATGGATTCTAATTTTTCCCCCCTTTTTTTCCTTTATTAATCCAGGGGAAATAAAAATTTGGGTTTTTTTACCTGATCCCTCGGAAAACCCCCAATTTTTCCCCTGTAAAAGGGTTTTTGATGTTTCAATGATTAAAACCCGATCCCTTTTAGTTTATTTCCCGGGGTTTCAATATGGTTTTTTATCTTGATATGGGGCAAAAGTATTAGGATTAATTAGATCTTGTTAATTTAAAATTTAGGGAAAACGCTTAATAGAGTAGATCTAGCATGAAAAAAAAGACTACTTTTTAATCCAAAAGGGTAGGGTTTTAGGAGGGTTTTCCCGTATTTAATGAGGTCATGGTGGTTTTGGTTTTTTAAATTTAGAGTCCTAGGGTTTTATTGCCAAAACCCCTTTAAATTTTGTTAATTAAAGAGAGATCTTAATTGAAAATTTAAATTTGGATTAGGGATTATTGATCTTAAGAAAGACCCTTTTTTTTAGTGTAAAAAACTCCGTAGACAAAGATGTTGGCCTTTAAACATTGGAAAGTTTGTAAAGGGAAAAAAAGTTTCAAAAGATAATTAGTGGGGGAACTTGGGTTTTGAGTATGTTTTTGGGTAATTGGAAAATTTAAATAAAGGAGTATTTGAATATCTTTAATCTGATCATTTAATTTTTTCCTTTTAATTTAATCATTTAAATTGGGTAATTGGGGTTCCCTCAATAGTGAAAGTTAAAAATTTGGGTAATCGTTTTTACTAGTACTTTTAAGTCTTCGGGGATCCCTTTCCCCGTACTCCAATAGCTAATTTAATTGATAGGGATACTTACCCGAGAACTGATCGTAAAACTAGGATTGGTTTTAGGATTTGACTTGTTTGAACGATCGTTTGTTTTAATTTGAATGTTCAGACAAATTAAGGATAAAGATCATCCACCTTTTTCCACATCTCAAAATTGGGATTATTAAAAAAAATAAATGTAGGAGGGGAAAACAAAATTGCAAAAATGAGAGATATTTTAAAAAAAGAGGAGCTTGTGAGGCATATGAAAATAGTTTAAAATTTTTAAAAAAACAGAGGAGAAAAAAAGTACCTTGTTTCCTACAGCACAAGAAACCCCTTTCTTTGATCCCTTTTGATACCTATTTTCCCTTTTTGCAAAGGGGGGGCAAGGTTTTCCCCTTTCCATTTAAAATAGCTTGTCCTTTAAAATTTTTATCTCTTGTAATACACCTTAATTTTCTTTTTAAAGTTAAGCTTGTCTTAAAAATGATTTTTCTCTTTTGGAAAGCTGCTGGTAGTCATTTTTTTTCCCATTTTTTTTGTTGGGTTGTTTTTATACCTTTTTAGTGATTACTTTTTTTTTTGATTTGGCATAATTTGGGCATAGGAAGGGCCCCCTGTCTTTAAAAGGGTTTTAGAGTTTTATATTCCTTTCTCCATAGAAATTTAGTCTAGAAAAATTGTTTTCTAAAATCATGGGTTAGTGGGAATTTAGAGTTAAATTTAAAAAATTGGGTTTTTCCATTTAAAACCCAAAAACTATGCCAAGGGGGGTTTTAAAGAAGTCTTTTTTGTAGGGAGGCGTTTTCCATAGGTGATTTCAACCTATTTGGTTAAATTTTTGAAACGAAAATTTTTTTTTAATAATTTTTATACTTTGTCCTACTTTGAGTAAAAAAGTTTTATTTGGGTTTTCCCTTTTTTTGTTGGGCTTTTTCCCTTTTCCCCTTTTTTAAAACAGGTTTAAAATTTTTTTGAAATTTCCCCCCTTTATTTTTAAAACCTTTAAGGGGTTTTTCCAAGAAACATTATCTTAACTTGTGTTGAAGCATATGAAGCTCACAAAAAAGGGCCCTTTTTTTAAAATTTTTAATAAAATGGCTTTAAGAAGCTAGCAATGATGATGTGGGCAATCCCTGGTCCCTCAGTTTTGGAAATGCAATTTTCTAACTTTTTTTGGTCCACCCTAAAAACAAAAGAGTTTTTAATTTTAATGAGACATTGGGGGATTAATCTATATAATTGAAGGGGAAAGGGAAAATAAAAGAAACTTTAAATTTCAATGGGCTTTTTTTTCATGCCAAACTTGATCATCCCAGCCCTTTCGTAAAAGTTTTACTCTTTCTTAATGGAAATTTTTACAATTTTTCCCTTTAAATTTGTTTATACAATATGTTTTAAGTACAAATATTTGGGAAAAGGGTGTTCAAATTTGAAATTTTTAATTTTAGCTCTACTTTTTGGTGTCCACATTTGAATATAAGAAATGGCAAAAAAACAGTTATCTAATGTAGCCTGTTTTTTTTGATTTGTTAGGTGACTTTAAGGGAAATTTAAAAATTTAGGGAAAAAATTTTTTAATAGGGGGGGGGGGTTAAAATCTTTTTTCATGTCAGTGGATACCGATACTTTCTTGTGGATGGGATTTGAAACATATCAAAACCTCTCCACTAAAGGCCCAAAGCTGCTACCTTTCAAAGGTTAAAAAGTTTTGCAACAAACGGGTTTTTGGATAAGAAAAATATTTTGGCCCCACATTTTTTTAAACCATCCTACAAATTTTTCTCATTTGCCCTTTTGTGTCTCATTGTTCATCATGTAAGTATCTTTGCTTCTATTACTTTTTTCAACCTTTTTAAAAAAACTAAAGGTGCTTTCACTTAATTAAGTTTTCCCTTAAAAAACAGTGGCCCCCGACTGCTTTATTTTTGATTTTTGGGTTTCCCAAAAATTTGGGCTAAGGGTTTCTATTAACATTTCTTTTAAAATGAATATTAAGGATAAAGCTCGTATTTTTTTGTTTAAAATTTACAATTAAAGTCCATGAAACTTGTAAAGGGTACTTTGGGCTCCCAAAATTGATTGGCTAATTGAAAAGGGTCTAAATCCTAAACCCAAAAACAATAGCATTTCTCAACTAGCGATGTTATTCGTTTGGGTGTCCTAGTATAAGGGTCTTAAAAATTGTAAAAACCCACACTTTTAAAATGGGAGAGGTGATTGGGGTTAAACATTTGCATTTAAAACATTTCTATTTAGCATGATTGGGAAAAAACAAAAGAATTATGTACCCGCAAGTTTGTGGATATGGGTTTTTTTCCCAATAGAATATTGGGGTTTTGGATACCCAATTTTTTTCAGTAAAAACCTTAGCTACAAGTTTTAACAATTTTGGGGGAAATTTATGAGCTAAATGGTGGAACTAGGAGATTTTTAATAGGATTTTCTTTTAGTTTGCCCCCCCCTTTTTTCAAATTTAAAACCCCTTTTTTTCCCTTTTTAAACCCACCTTTTGAGTTGCTAACAAACTAACAAAAAAGTTTCATTGTGTAGATAAGGGCACCCCGAAATTTTTGATGAGGTAACAAGAATTTTTGAACATTCAATTTTTTTGGGTTTTTATAAGTTTTTGCATATGAAATTTCAAATGAGTCATTAAATGTGCTGATCTCATTTCTTTTTATTTGTTTGGATACACATTTCCCAAAGGGCTCCAAAATTTTATCTATCCATTTTTTTTTTCATGAAAAATTTTAATTTAAGATCTTCATTGGCAAATTTAAAAGTCTCTTGATTCATTAATATTTATGGAGTTTTTGGTTTTAATATTAAATTGAAGATGAAAAAAAAAGTTTTCTATGTTTGATTTTCTTTTTTTTTTTTTTTTTTTTTTCCTTTTTTGGGATGGGGATTTTTTCTGTCAAGAGTTGAATAAGTTTTTTAAATTTTAAAATTTGTATTTTTATTTTTTAAGTTGGTTTCAAAAAAAAATGGGTTTTTTTTTTCTTTTTTTTCTTTCTTTGGTTGATAGCAATGTCTTTCAGCTTGTTTCTTGCATTTGTGTACTATGAGGCACCAATGTAAAAATGCATTTTGATACTCAACATTAGGGTGATTGGAAATTTCAATGGTCCATTATTAAGTCACATTTTAGGAACCCTTTTTCTATTGGCGATTTAAGACAACCTTGGAATGGAGTGGGCTAAAGGGTTTTGGCACCTCATTGTGGGAGGACTAATTATTGGATTGTGGAAGTATGGATTTCTATATTGGAGTGCATTGCCATCTCGAGGTGTTCAATGTTCTAGCTCATGGCTCATATCTTTTGGTGGAAGGGTGCATCACTATATCCTGGAACCTATATCTAAAAATTGCTCCAAAAAATCTTTACTTTAGCTTCTTAATAGTTGTTGTTTATGGTGTAGTTATGAATAAATTTTTATTATCTGGCCACTTTTTGGAAGTTGATTATGAATATGGGAAAGAGAGTAAGTTATGAATAGAGTTTATTTGCTACTAACTTCTATAAAGTTTGGACAATATTAATTGGGATATGTTTAGGTCTTCTTTTTATAGCTTTTTAAAGTTTGTATTGATGATAAAAGTGGAGAATTATAAGCTTATTATATGCAAATGTCCACTTTCATGGCCTATATTATTTTGCAATTATATACACATTTACTATAGGTTTAAATTGTTACATCCAAGAGTTTAAACGACTTTACCATATTATAATATTCATTTTATGTAACATTTAAACATTACCATTTTTTGATTTAGTAATGTTTTAGGATCACTATTTATCGATTTAGTAACATTTAAATGTTACAATAAACTTGTTTTTTGGTGCATTTAAATATAACAAAATTTATATTTAATAATATTCTGTAAGTTATATATCTACTTGTTTGTTACATTGAAACGTCATGTATCAATATTTATAGGTGGCATTTAAACGTTACTAAAATTATATATTTTGTAACTTTTTAATAATTTTGGCATAAAAATGTTAATGTTTATTAATGTTAAAAGTCATAAAAAATTACTTATTGGTGACACTTAAGTGTTACCAAATATTATTCTTTTCATGATGTTTAAATGTTATTAAAAATTATACATTTTATAACGTTTTAATAATTTTGGCATAAAAATGTTAATGTTTTGTAACATTTAAAGGTTACATAAAATTACATATTTGTGGCATTTAAATATTACTATTGTTGCATCATTAATGACGTTTATATTATTAGTGTCGTTTATTTTTAAACATCACAAATTATTTTCTGTAACATATTTTTAGTGACGTTTGATAAATTTTATGAAAAATCTTTTGTAATATTTACTTTAGTTTTAGTAATGTTTATTAAATGTCACCAAACATTAAAATTCTTGTGGTGGATTTTTTAGCTTAAATAAATGCTATTCCTTTTATTAAATTAATGAAATACCGTTAAACCGAAGGCAGTTACATCTACAAATTACAAATCCCCTAACAATCAACGTGGCATAACATGTTGGTTAGTTTTGGATAATGGACATTAAAACGATATGGGAGGGTGGTTTAAACGGAAATAATTTTAAAAACAACACTAGATTCTCACGCATGAAATTTCTTAGAAAGAAAGATGTGACACCAAAAATGCCCCAATCTCATTAATATAATAGATGAC
Source organism: Laguncularia racemosa (assembly GCA_037954665.1). Classification (NCBI taxonomy): domain Eukaryota; kingdom Viridiplantae; phylum Streptophyta; class Magnoliopsida; order Myrtales; family Combretaceae; genus Laguncularia; species Laguncularia racemosa. Next base: position 11,571 of record JBBMOL010001026.1, on the reverse strand, counting down.
AGATAATAACATTTTTTTTGGGTAAAATTATTGATAATAAAAAAGTTCTCTTTAGATTCTATTGTAATTTCCTTCTAAACATTTCTTATTATTTTTTTAATTGATGACAAAACTTATTGAAATTTTATATATTAATTTTAATTTTTTTTATAAATTGATATTTAAATTTTAATTACTATACATGCCACAATGGAAAAGGTAAAAAAATAAAAATGCCTTTAATCTTTTATAAAGTGCACCAAATATCCTTAATTATTTCTAAAATGATTTGAAGTTTCCATTCCTATGAGTTTTAGAAAGTGTTACGGTGTATTTATTAACAAAATCATTTTATAATTCAAAATTTATTTAAATAAGATAAATCCAACTCCCAATTGAATAGTCCCGTGTCTATCTCCATCCACGTGCTAGGTCATTTACCTTCTACTTACGTTCTTCCGAAGTACGTTATACAATCACGAACACGATCCGACAAGAGTAACTTCAATGTTTGAAGTGTGTAATACATAATGCGAGATGCCATTATTCCTAAGATAGTATCATCAATTATCAATTATTAGTTATGAAACCAAAATAACGCTATTGCTGGAATCAAGTCCATCACACTTCACGAAATAGTTGTGTCCAAGGAACAAAGAAACATGTTATCCACACGGTAATAAACTGGTAGTCATCTATTGAAGATCGTTTGATTTGGTCATTCTAAACCAAGAGTAATCAAGTAAGTTTTGAGTGTTAAACCAAGAGTATTAAATAAGTTGAGTATTGTCTAAGTTCATTTGGTACACATATCCGTGGTCTAACATTCTCTTTCCATATATACATACACATATCTGCCTCACCATAAAATTGTGAATCGATATTCCACTTCTCATTTTCAGCACTGTTCGTCAGTTTATACTCATCATTTTTCTCTCCAAGAAGAAAGAGGTAGAAAAATCATGGATAGAGATCAGCACGAGCTTCAAAACTATGGTTTTCGTGGCATCTACAAGGAATCTTTCAACATCATCTTAAAATGGAAGAAAATCTTCACCCAAATCACACTTGCCCTCATCCTTCCTCTCACCATAATTACCCTAGCCCACACCCTAGTCTCTCAGTTATTATCTTTAAACAAAATTGGGTCCTGAATACGTTGAAGAACGGCCACTTGATGGAAACGACGAAAGGAGATTAGAGATTGTCTTCTGGTCTTTTGATGTGGTCTATTTCATAGTTGCCCTCAACCTGTCTATTTTTTCCATAGCAGCTGTTTATACACAGTAGCAAGTATCTACGCAGCCAAACTAACCACTTTCAAAAAGGTCATGAGTGTGTTTGCCAAGAGCGTGGAAGAGACTCATGGTCACATTCCTATGGAGTTTTGCAATGTTTTTCCTCTTTAATCTTGTGGCTGGAGTGCTTTTAACTGTTTGGACACTTGTGGATGCACCTCCTACAATAAGAATCATTACAATTGTGATCTTATTGGTGTTGTACATTGTGGGATTTGTGTACATCACCGTGATATGGCGATTAGCCAGTGTGGTGTCTGTTCTAGAAATGTTTTATGGTAGAAAAGCAATGGGAAAGGGAAGGAAGTTTGATGAAAGGAAAGATGAAAGTAGTAGTGGGGTGTTTTGGTTGTTTAGATGTGATGTTCACGATTGTTTGGGTGTTGTATGAGTTCTTCGTGGTGATTGGAGGTTTGGGAGAATATTGTCATCTAGGATTTTGATTGGAATTGTATGTGGGGTTTTGTTGGCCATGGTGATGCTCTATGGCTTTGTTGTCCCAACGGTCCTTTATTTTGTGTGCAAGGCTTATCACGATGAGAGTGTTGATAAGTCATCTTTGTCTGAACATCTTGAAGGCTTATGTTGGAAGCCATGCTACATTCGAGGGGGATATCCAACTACAACAACTCAGAATAATGTCTAAATATCTTTCATCAACTCAATTGACTTTGCTTTATTATTATTATTATTTATTATTATTATTATTATTATTCTAAGTGTGTAGATATAAGCACTAGAACAAAGTTGTAGAACTATGGTATATTGTATTGATGTTATGTACAAAATGAGATATTCTCATTTTTTTTCTTTTTCTTCTACAAGATGTAGAGAAAGATATTATGTAATGCCCTGAACCCATGAGTCGCACTACTACTCACCACATGTCCTTATCATACAAGAACATATTATGGCTCTGAGACTATTCTGATACCATGTAATTCAACAATTCCTATAAATTTCCATTCATTATTTACAATAATACCATCATGATATAAAAATGTTTTAATCCATCCTTCAAACCTTAAAACCAATTCAGCACGAATCCATATTCAACATCTAATGTAGTAGAAGTCTATAAAACTCTAAATTAATATTCTCTAGATGCTACCAACTATTACAACCCGATAACATAATTTTTTCTAAATTCTAATCGCTATAGTAATAATGATAGCATTCTTTTTACTCTCTTTATGGTTTACCCAATCCCAGGTTATCTTCTAAGTTATCATCTCCCTCAATACTTGCATTTAAAAGAAATTCCTAGAAGAGTGAGCTAATGCCCATTATGTATAATATAATTACACGCACATGAATAAGCATGAACATGCATCATATTCATTATGTTGTACTTAAACAGCAACAACCATTTCATGATATTATTTAAGCCTACAAACAACAATAGGGTACTCATGACCCCTTTAACACCACTTATCAAATTAAAACATGAATTGGTGATGAGAACTACCATTGCGAGCCCCACACCTATGATCTCTTAAACCACTTAAACTTGGTGATGAGAACTACCACTATGGACCTACACCTATGATCTCTTAAATCACTTAAACTTGGTGATGGGAACTGCCACTATGGGCTCCATACCCATGATCACTTAAACACTTAAACTTGGTAATAGGAACTGCCACTATGGGCCCCACACCCATGATCACTTAATCATTTAAACCTTAAACTAACCTAGATCATTTTCTAAGCATGACTTCACTAAAGACAATGTCACATAAAGATCGTTGGGGTGCTCCCTGAAGATTTGCTACTACGGGACCCTAGGCCGAGCCAAGTACAAATAGTTTACACTTAAACACTTAATTAGTCTTGTACTTAATCCATTTCAATAGTATATTCTAACTTAAGTAAACATAAGAAACATACAAGTTACATGTACTTTGAATCTTAACCTTAAGCACATTTGGTCTTGAACTTAAGCTAAGCTGAATCTGTACAACATCAATAAGTCTTTCTTAGTGCTAATCTAAGAATAGTATAATCTCTTAACTCTTTTAATCTATTAAATTTTCTAAGGTTTTACTGACTATTTTTAGGTTGCATTGAAAATTAGCTTAATTAGAAGTACTCAACACGGCTATGTTGGAGGCCATGTAACTCAACATATGGTGTGTTACATGGTCAATGTTAAAGGTCATGTACCTTTCTGTGTAGAATATAATTTTTTTACGTAAGGTGTGACATGGTCGTGTTCCTTTTTGTAAGGTCTAGGTTCGACATGAGCATAACATAACTACGTTGAGAGGCTGTGTATCTGTCGATACATCTAGGTTTAACACGGTTGAGACATGGCTATATTGGGAGGCCATGCATCTTTTTGTAAGGTTGGGTTCAACATAGGCATAACATGACCATATTGTGAGGCTATGTATTTTCTTTGTATAATATGAGTTTAATACGGTCGAAACACAATAGTGTTTAGGAGGTCATATATCTCTCAATACATCTCACAAACTTTAATTCCTTTATACCAATTCATCCAAATTTCAATTCCTTTTGTTCCTAGGTTTAATTTATTCCTAAAATATGTATTTTCTAATTAAATTACATGGATTAGAAATACTTACATAAAAATTTCTATGAATCGAATCCTTGATCTATTAATTCTTATGCTCGTTATGTCCCGTCTTTGATTCAGATCCTAATTGAAATGAGTGGTGGAAATTGGTTAAGTTCTCTATTCCACAAGAACAATAATCATTAAATCATTAAGTCCCTTTATCTAGTTTTCCTTGTAATCATCTCGGTAGATCGTTAGGTCACCTTACTCTCTTTAAGAGTGTTTTTTCCTTTTTGTTTACTATTTCACTACACAAAATGGTAAAAGAGGCTCTCTAAGTTAACTTAGATATTTATACCCTTCATACAAAATGACCCATTTTCCCCCTTCATTTTATGTACATTTTTAGTTCTTAGCCTTAGATTTATGTTATACATATGTCAATATAAAATAAAAGTTTAGGTATTTACATATTATGTTCAATTATGGGGTGCAATTTTAGTCTTTATTATCTTCTTGAGAAACATTAGACGTATGAAACATTTATTTAAAAAATAAGTAAACTAAATTAATTAAGGGAATTTAAAAAAAATATGACAATATAATAAACATCCACTGTTATAGGCCAATTTGGCCTTAAGCCTTAAGGCTCGACTTAGCTAGTCTCTTAATAACTTATTTAACATATCTTTGGGTAGTTGAGATAAATATGGAAAGTATATTTAACTCTTAAGATACACTTCATCGTATTTTTTGCTTGGTAAGGAAAATATCTTTTTAGGAAAAATTCACTTTCCATAAATAAGGGTATAGGACTAAATAATCTCCATAAGCTTTGATTTTCTTGTTGTCGGAATTGCATTTTTTTTTAGTTGAACATTAGAGTGTAAACAACGAAGATAACTCCAAAGTCCCTATAGCTCACATTTGCTAATTTTAATCCACTTGAAGACCGGATTTAGCTTAAGACCTTTCACAACGAAAAGAGCAATCAATAGTTGGCGCCCACTATAAGGCCTACAAACTACCATGGTTGGCATGAGAAACACTAGAAGCTTAGGGAAAAACAATGTTGACAACCATAACCCCCCAGTTGATTTAGCTAATCATCCGCCAATGTCACTAACATTGCTAGTGCCTTAAGTGCCACAAAACAATCAATAGGCCTAACAAAGATTGGGTTATGCATTTAGAGTTATAGATGGTTGAGTTAGCGGCTAAGGATAGGAGTTTAAGAGCTTAGGTGAATGACATCTAGGAATGCTCTTATTGTAATTCTCGGGTTGTGTAGCGAACATCATGGTGATAGCATTTTGCATCACTAAAGGAATGCACCACAACATCATAACCGAGCTCCTCCCTCAAGAAGTGAGGTGACCACTAATAGGAATGTCAATTCTAAGGCTTAGTTGACTCTCTCCCTAGTCGACCTATCACTTAACGAAGTTAATGATATGATTAAGCACCTCATCGAGGTCAAGGAAACAAAGAAATTAGACCTTTAGTATACATTCACTATCTGGAACTCACCTTTCACCCTAGAGAATTGAGATGATCAACTCTCTAAAACATATTCACATTCCTCAAGTGGAGTTTTATGATGGGACTATTGACTTGTTGGAGAATTTAAGCCACCATATCGCTTAGATAAGCCTCTTGTGCATCTTTGATGCTATAGCCTATAAAGCTTGTCTAGGTACTTTGAAAAAAACTTGCTCATACCTAGTACAAAGGCCTTAAGCTAACTCCATCTTAAGCTTTAGAGAGCTTGGTATGCAATTTTATTAGCACTTTTAAAAAAACAAGATGCTTGAAAAATACTCCTTGGGACTCTCAACCTAATACGTTAAAAGCAAGATGAGATGATCTAAGAATGCATTTCTAGATTCAATGGGGCCATGTTTGAAATCCCCAAGACATAAGTGTTGCCTTGAATGTTGCTATTAATGGGGTAAAGGATCTATCTTAGTTTTTTTTACTCCCTCACATTTCATAAACCCACAAATTTTAAAGAATTTTAAGAAAGTTTAATAAACTATATTGCCTAAAAAGACAACATCTTAGCTAGAAAGCAAGCTATGTAAAAATCTTTAGATAAGAAGAAGGTGGGCAAGGATAGACCCTTCGCAAAGGATAGACTTGGTCCTAAGATTGAAAATAATGGGTCCACTCGAAATGGAGATAACAATGCATCTTCTAAAAAGAAATGCTATGCCTTTCTACTAGTAGCACATCCCTTTCAGCAAACCTTAAGCTAAAATCATTATGGAAATAAGATATAGAGGTGTTAATTATGGTTGGAACATATGAGAAGCAATCGATCTGTGTGGAACTCTGACAAGTATTATGAGTTCCACCTTGACAAAGGCTATACAATAGAGAATTGTACTTATTTGAAGAATAGATTATTAACTTACTCATTTTATGATTATTCATAATGAGCATGCTATGGCTCAAGGCTAGTAGCCATCCCTATTAAGTGTATAAGCATGCTTAAGAGAGATCGAAAGAGGGTGGACTAATTCAATGATCTTTATTCAAACTTACCAATTAATATTCATTCAATTTAACAATTACATAGACATCCATTGAGACCTAAAAGATAAATTCACATCCTTGTTACGCAACACAAATAGACCTTACTGAATTGAAAGATGAGCATAGATCATAGCACTACGATGCAGCAAAAACTACAACCAAATTAGAGAGGAAAAAAAAAAATGACAACCACCAAGTTAACACACAAGATCATTGACTTACGAAATTTCGTAGATATTCTATCCACTAGTTGCTGCAATTGTTTTAGAGCACCAACAAATTTGAGCATTCACAGCAGCCTACTTTCTAGTAGATCATCGATTACCTCTTTTGCATGATCTAGAATATAAAAAGTCATACAACGTGAAAAATCTACACCCCTTCCCCATACATTGCATATTTGTAGAAGTGTTTTCAAATGTTATTAGGTGCCCCAGGATGTTGGAAGCAAGCTTCTCCTCACATACACACACCATAGGTAGCCTCCATCATCGTTATTGTTGCTCATGGAAAGGAGTTAGTAGAAATTTGAGTTGCCCACTACCACTAAGATGTCTAACTTGAGGTGTAATCTCCATAAGTCTTCCCAGGTATAGACTGGACTTCCTAGGTGCTTATATTTTTCCTATGGCATCAAGCCCAAATTAATCTTAGGCTTAACTTAATTTTTAAGGAAAAAAAAATGCAAATAACCCTTTAAACTTGAATTAGGTATGGATATACTCCTAAATTTTTAAATGTTGTAAATAAACATTCTAAATTTTGATAAATTAGCAAATTACCGCCAAAACATATATAATTGACCTCTAAATTTTGATCTTGCTGCTGAAATACCCCATCAAATTTATTAAATGTGTTTTGACACTTCCTAAACTTTGAACTTACTATATTGTTTTGAACCAAAAAAATAAGTATCCCTTATATTGCTAATTTATTCAAAGTTTAAGGGGTTTTTTTTTATTATATTTAAAAATTTATGGAGTGTATCCACACCTAGGTCTTATTTAGGGAGATTATTTACAATTTCTCCATATTTTAATATAACAAATTAACCCTCTACACAAACCAAAACCATAATTATATTTGTTATTAATATAGAGTTAGTGGTCAAGGATCTAGCATTCCAGTGGGCAATAACCTATCTTATTATTTATTATCGCTCATGGTAAGATGGTGATCCACCATCAATCGTGTCCGTCGAGCGACCCGCTAGTGGATGTTGGTTGCCTCCATAATTGGATAGAGAGTGAAGACAATGGCAATAGGCTACACACACATAGTATTCAATATACACAACAGGGATATTAAAAAATTATCGGGGACATTTGAACACATACGGGGAAAACCTCACAAGAGTAATGTACCTAAGATTAGTGGCGATGGTCGTAAACTTGGTAGGTTTGGGGTTCGCGAAAAATTGCACATGAAAATCGAACAAAATAAGATTGATTTATTCATAAAATAAAAGAATATAATAATAGATTAATTTCGCCGTTGTTTTCTCTCTATCCAAACGAGTAGATTCTTCGGAGCACAATCTCAAGTCATTTGTTTCTGTCTTTCCATTGTCGGAAGAAAGGCGAGCTGACTTGTCTTCACGGACGGAGATTATATCTAGTTTGGCCTTTGCTGAGGTTGCTGAATTCTGATGCAAATCATTTGAGGAGCACAGATTTATTGGTAAAACCCATGGAATACTTTCTCTAGAGACATCTTAATCTTAGATATTGGTCAACCTCAAAGCCTGTGTTTATTTACAGAAGGCAAAAAGAATGTCGACATATGCCATAGTCCTACTGAAATTCCAAATGTGAACAAGGAGTCAGCTACTCACTCTAGGTTAAAGTATTAGGGACCTTTCTGTCGGATATTCTGCTGGGGAAATCAGCTTTTGTGCTTTTCCTTATGAACATTACAACCAACAGAACGATACAGAAACGTTACATGTCTTGCGAAATATTAATATTATGAAGAACTTTTATGCACAAGTAAGAAGGCTAGGGGAAGACGTGAGATTTGAGATTTGAGAATTGGAGTTTAGTTTAGGTTTTAAAGGAAGGGTTATGTCAGGCTCAAGGAGGAGCATTTTCCTCGAATTTTTGTTTTCTTCAAAATTTTTTATTCAATATCTATTAACATTTCAATGGTGCGAAATTCAGGTATTCTAAGTGTGAAAAATAAAAATATAAATAAGGCAAAGTGAAAAGATAAAATGGCATGAAAACACAAGCATGCACCCTTATGAATTCATACAGTAGGTCTCCCCAGTTCATTTTTCTCTTCTTAAGAGTTGAATTTTATTAGTTTAGGTTTTTGTTCCCATGAAAAGAGTTGGTTAGGAAATGATGTGCCTTAATAGCAAGTACAAGCACACAAAACTAATTGAAAGACCAATTAAACAATCTCCAAATGGCATGAAGAACAAATTGCCAAGTGACCCTAATTTGCATGAAACAACATGCTCCAAAAAAAAAAAGAAAAAATGATTTGCTTAATGACCAAAGCACATACACACAAAAATGGAAGCAATCCAATCAACAACCAAGTCTACAAACGAAACATGAATTCAATAAACTCCAAAACCCCTAAATGTCAAATGACTTCCACGCAAGTAACAATTGAAAATTACAACTCACAATTTCAATTTATGAATTCAATTACACAAAACACATTCAAAAGGGTATGAAATCAAGATTGAATTATAATCCTAAAATTGCGTGAATGAGATAACAAAAGGATAAACTAATTCCTCACTTGATATTACTCACTAGTTGGGAATTAAGATGGATTTGACATTGTCGATATTACACACAACAAGGATCAAATCCCACTTGCCACACTTCACTTAAGAAATTATAAGAGTTCATGAAAAAGGAGGTGTCCCTCCCGGTTTTCAAGTATGAAAATAAGATGTCCAAAAAGCCTCCTACAAATCCTACTTAGCAAGTATTTATACTTGCTTCAATTAAGGTTAAAATGTCCAAAGATTTACGTCTATGCCACTAATGTGGTCGGTCTTAATTTAACAATTACAACAAATCAAAATGTCATTAAAAATGATTACAAAGTAACTAGTTTCAAAGATGGTCATCAAAGAGCTATTTCTTCAAGTCAAGGAAATAGTTTGCTGGTCTAGGTCATCTTTGGTTTAGGTCAGTCCATGAATAATCAACAAGCTAAGTCTTAGTGAGTTTGTCCATCTCCTTGTAAAACCCGACAAGTATGCTTGTTGGAATACATAACACATAAGTAATAGAAAAGAAGTTAGTATACAAAGATTTCTGGGGTTGGTTTGTTCAAAGAGGACCCTCATTACCAAATTTTGCAATCCTTTGGCTCTTGCCCTAATGATAGGTCTTGTAGGATTTTGTTTTCTAGCAAAAAGCATGCTAGAAGTCTTCTATATTTGTTAAAAAATCGAATGAGCTTCTTTGTAAATCAATTGAGTCAAAGTAATGTTAGAAGTCCTCTATATTTGTTAAAAAAATTGAATGAGCTTCTTTGTAAATCAATTGAGTCAAAGCAATGTTAGAAGTCCTCTATATTTGCCCCAAAACTGAATGAGGTTTTTATAATTTAATTGAGAAATTTAAGTTCCCAAATTTATGCTAATCAGTGAAGACCTTTTGTATTTTGAGCAAGTAATTTAAGTCCTTTTTATTATGAAATGACTAAAAAAAAAAATTAAACACAGGGGCAAGTAAGTAGCATCGGTATTCCTTCCCCACTCTCTCTCTCTCTCTTCATAAAGTAAACCCTAGTGTCTTGCTTCCCCACTCTTTGTTGTAGCACCAGTATTAACCCTAAAGCATCGCCACTATCTTTCTCTTTCTAATCTAGAACCGGTCTTAACCAATTTAAGGTAAATTTAATCTTCCTTATCTGCTATTACAATACTCTTATCAATTAAAGAAAAATTGATAAGACTAACAAATGAAACCTATTTGATGAAAAATTGCAAAGAGGAGATCAAGAGAGGATTTAAAGAGGGGCAATTTTCACAAGAATGGTAAGATTCAAAAACTTGTATGATACGAACCATGCCAACCCGTGACGAAACCCAATACCAATACATTCGGAAATTCGTTGCCTAAGACGCCCAAACACCTAAAGTGGAAAACCGCACTCGTTGTCTATAAGCGAGACAAGAACCTTGGTATAAAAGTGAAGACGCCACAATCGGATGGAAGACCCATTGATAAGTCGGGATGAACGCCACGGAAATCAATCTGATAAGTTTGATTTAGTTCTTGAAGAACCAAGAGAGGTGCCTCTCAAAAGTGTTTAATGTTCAAAGATGTCTAAATTTCTTGTTCTAAACCCTAGGAGCTTTTATACTAGGGTTACAATTCGTGTAAAAAACAAGTCCAAAACGACATAGTTTAGTTAAGTGACATAAAAACGCGAAACAGAACATGCTGGCCGACAGGGGATACACGACCTGTGTACACGCCCGTGTACTTTGGCTGTGTACTTCTCTGTGTAATTCTGGCAATATACACGCTCGTGTACTTTAGCCGTGTATCTTTCTGTGCAACTTCTGACAACATACACGCCCGTGTACTTTAGCCGTGTATCTTTCTGTAGATTTGCTTGACTCCATACACGGCCGTGCTTTGAAAATACATGCTCTCTTCAACCCGTGTCCAGTATACTTGTACAAAAGCAAGGGTCTTCCAATGGTTGTTCCAATCGTTCCAACTTCATGATTGCTCCAATCCTTTCCGGCTTCATGTGATAACCTTTATCAACCGTTAAGTGCTTCATTGAATCGTTTGCTCGATTTCTTGTGATCGGTCCAGGCAGCACTTCAAGAGGATCCACATTTCTTCTTCCGGCTTGGCTCTCATCATGGATCTCATCATTGTCTCACTCTACTCATTAGTTAGGAAAATTGATGAGATTAATTAAATGTTTCCTTTCTTTTCGATGCAAAAGGAGAGCTAAATAAGGATAATAAAAGTATTTGTTTATGTGTGTAAGGTTATAAACTAGAAGTTGATCATAAGTATGGTTATAGGATCTTAAGACTTAGGTATCTAAATCCTTGGAATCTTGGAATTCAAGCACTTAGGATTCATATTCTTAGGATTTAGTGAATTTGTTGTTAGGTTTTTTAGATTGGAGAAATGCATCAAAACTTAAGAAATTTTAAAACCTATCTTAGGATCTAAGTGACGTGTAAAATGAAATATAAATTATAAGTTTATAAGAAAAATATTTTCTTTTACT
>JBBMOL010001025.1:0-52279 GCA_037954665.1 Laguncularia racemosa | reverse complement strand
TAAATTCATATTCCTGATCTATGAATCTAAGGAACAATTGAAGGGCATGCAATTAATCATAAGAAAGCCAACAACTTCACATTAAAAACCAAATCTTCATCACATGATAGAGAAGTTTCGAATAAAATCTAGATTTAGAGTCTACTCCTCCATAAATTGGACAAAAGAAATACAGTTACTGGAAGAATAAATAAAATTCATTGTCACAACCCTTAAAGATAAAATCTTCTTCTTCGTGGGTCTTCAATCTCCCTTGGAATCGACAGAATCTTCTTTCCCTTGCTGTTATGAGAGTCAGAGCAAGTACAAAATTCGTAAACTTCTGTTCTAGGGCAACTAACGGTCTATTTATACATGTACCCGGGTTGGATACATACACGAGCGGATACACGAGTAGTGTATCTCGTTCATGTATCTCATGCTTGCTTCCAAGTGTCCTTATGTGAATATACACGAGCAAGTACATGGGAGTGTACATTGGTCGTGTATTTGAAACATCGTTGAACAGCAGCAAAACTTAGATACACAAGCAAAGTACATGGGCGTGTACATTGGTCATGTATTTGAAACATCATTGAACAGCAGCAAAACCTAGATACATAAGCAAAGTACATGGGCGTGTACTTTGCTCGTGTACTTTCCAGACATCCACCTCAATTTACATAAGTAAAGTACATGGGTGTGTATCTTGCTTGTGTACTTTCTAGAATTCTTTTCTTCACATGTAATGTATCCAATTCCTTCCAAACTTGATCCGACTCTTCAAAACTCCTTCCCTTAGCTCTAAAATACTCTAGAAGATCCTGAAATTAACATTCATTCCGTTAAGCATCCTTTTCTTCAACAAATCATCTAAAAATTCAACAATAAAGCACAATTTCATTACTCTAGATAAGGGTATTTTGTGACTTATCAGAGTGTCTTGTGGATTGTAGAAGGGTGCTGTACGTGAAGTGTATGTGTAGGTTGTGTTTAAAGCTTGCACCATGATTGAGGTGTGTGTATGTGTGGTGAAGTGAGTTTATGTTGTCAAGGGTGTTGCAACATATTGTGTTGCGTGTGTTGTGGTGAAAGGTATTACACATGAAGTGGAAGTGTGTATATGTGCGGTGAGTGAAAGGGATTTATAGTGGTTAAAATTTGAATTTCAAAAGAAAGCATTAAAGTATGGGGGTTATTATGTATTGATACTGGAACACTTTGCTTAGTTGAATTCATTAACCTACTATTTGGAGAAGTGTTTAATTGTTACTTCTACTAGCCATTGCCATAATTGAAGTGTGAAAGTGTGTGAAGTTAAGCGGAGTTTTGTGTTTATTTTTGTAGGTGATTTAGTTGTTGTGTGGCGATTGAAGTGTGGTTGTAGTGAAAGGAGTGTACTATATTGACTTAAATTATCTTGGCAATTCAACAAATCAATTTCACAACTATGTCGAATGATAGCGTGAATGGGGGAATTGGAAATGAGGCCAATAGCTAAGTTAGTAGTGGATAGGGTCATCATACTACAGGTGGAAGAACTTTAGAGGAACAGCTTCAAGACCTCACCACCATTATTGCTACATTAGCAACAAGAATATATAGGATGATGATGCCATAACCACTAATGGAAATCCTTAAGTACCACCACCTAGAGTAGCTCCTTAAAACGTTTACAAGGAGGGAGTAATAGGAGGAAATATGGGAAGGAGAGTGGAAGGAGATCATCATGCTCTTAGGGAGGAGAGCAATGATAATTTTGGGGCTAATCCATACCCAAACAAGGATTTCAGGCCGCCTAAGGGATTAGAATATGTGAAATTGTAGATACCTTCATTTGATGGCAAAGGCTCAGTAGATGATTACCTGGATTGAGAGGATAAGGTTGAGGGCTTTTTTTAGTGTTATGAGATTGATGATAACACCAGGGTTCGTCTTGCAATTGTAGAGATAAGTTATGCTGCCTTGTAGTGGAAGAACCTGGTGATCAACAAGCGAAGGGATGGAGAGGCTGAAATACACACCTCTAGAGACATGAAATGGGTTCTGAGGAAAAGGTTCATTCTTGAGCACTATAGGCATGAACTGTTTATGCGTCTCCAATCTAATCCATTCCAGGTCACTAGTAACAAGCATAGTACTACTACTAAACCCATAGGGGCTGATGGTTAGTTTAGTGGACCAAAGAGAGTAGGAGAACATGTCGGGGTTACAGACAGAGTTATCCCTAGCATAGAAAAGGAGAAAATTGTTTTTGGGAAAGGCAAAGAGGTAGTTGGATATGATGTTAGGCAAATAGTACCAAAGTCAACCAATGGGAAGATGCGTAAGATTAAATGTTTCAAATGCATAGGATTTGGACAAATGGCTGCACAGTGTCCCAATAAAAGTGTAATGACTGTTATGGAGGGCACCGAAGTAGATGATGAGGAAGAAGCTGTCGAGCCTACAGATTTATCCATGGCCTTGCAGGAGTACTATAATGATCAGAATGCTGAGACACATGAGGACAAAAAAGGTGAAAATTACTTACCTATTAATGTGTTGCACATGGTTTTGACTTTATCTCCAAATGCTAGGGACATATAGAAGGCGAAGTTGTTCCATACACCATGTCGGATTCGAGGTGACCTATGTGTTCTTTTCATTGATGGTGGTAGTTGCACTAATGTCATATCTGCTGCATTAGCAGATAACTTACAACTAGCCACTAGCCCACATCCTAGCCCTTATAAATTGCATTGGTTGGACAATCAAGGTAGTCTGCATATTGCACAGAGGGCAAAGGTTCCAATCAGTATAGGAGATAAATATAGTGATGAGATTATCTATTAAGTGCTTCTAATGTGCGCCTTTCACTTATTGTTGAGTAGACACTAGTTATTTGATAGAATGGTGTTACCTGACGAGTTTAGAAACACTTACATGTTTCAAAAGGATGGTACACGGATAGTCTTGACTCCTATGTCTCCGTCTGAGGTTCACTTTTTCCAGAAACATATTAGAAACACCACTGGCTCTTTTAAAAGTCCAACTACAAAGCAAACATAAACACAAAGTTTCAGTCTAAGAGAAGACCCCTTAGATTTGAGGGCAAATCTTTTAGAGGCTTGAGGAGATGATGGGAATCAACCCTATGGTTTTAGCAATGGGAAACCTGACTTGGATACATGAACCTAGAATCCACATATCACAACTTTCAATCTAATAATGTTTTCACTTTACACTTTAGCAAGTACATTCATCAGTTTTATAGGATGGCCAAATAACATGCACTAAGGATCAACTTGCGAGACATTCTTGGAGTCACATCCAATGGCCCACAAATTGTTCAATTGAAGTGAAGAACCAGCTACTTGAAGACCATTTGTATTTGTAATTGTTGCTTATGAGATTGGCTATTTTATTTTATACTTGTAATTTGTGTTTTGGGAACCAGCCACTTAAGTAGCATCATTGTAATTTTTTGTGTGTTTTTATCCTGATAAGAGCAAGTGTAAATACTTGCTAACTAGGGGTTTTTAGGGAGCTTTTGACATTTTGAGAAAAAATACACACTTTGTTGCCGTGAGAGACATCCTCTTGCATGCATCTACTATTATCAATTTCTTTGTGAAATTGTGGTGAGTTTGGCTTAAGGATATTGTGAGTCATATAAGTCATTCTTAATTTGCTTCCAATTATTACTAGTGTGTAATTGGAATTATTTGTTTGTTCTTTACATTTGTCACGCCATTTAGAGTTCTTATGAATTAAGGATTCACGCCATTTTGGATTACTAATGTTTAATTGATTCTTCAATTGAATTGTGAATGCGTATTTGGTATTGGAGCATAGGTTTTGAGAAGGGGAATTACGTGAATTTCATTTGTGATGTGCCTAAAATCTAAAGCACAAGTACACAATCCAATTAGAAAATTCAACAATAATTAGCATGATGAAATGGAATTCTACTTAAGCAAAATACCAAATGAAATTACGAACAATAAGTATGTAAATATTCAATGGGAAATCACACAATTTACACTAGGAAGCATTTACAAAAATTAAATTGATCAAAATATGAAAATTACATCCAAATTACGTGAACAAAAGAAATCACAAATTGCACCTAGATATGACTCACTAAATACAATTTGCTAACAAAAAATGGAAGATTGTTATCACTCACAATCTACACTTGTTGAATTTCGCCACAATTTCATAAGAAATTGATAAGAGATCTTTGATTTGCAAGGGACACCCTCACAGCATAAAGTGTGTATTTTTCTCAAAATGTTAAAAAGCTCCATACAAACCCGAGTTAGCAAGTATTTATACTTGCACCAATTAGGGTAAAATGTTAAAAAAATTACGCATATGCCACTAAGTGGTCGATTCTAACAGCAAAATACAAATAAATCGTAACTCCCAAAAATGAATAAAAGTGGCCGATTCAATAATGAAAATACAAGTACAAAAGATGGTCTTCAAATAACCAGTTCTTTAAGTCAAATGGACACATTGCAGACCATTGGACGTGAGTCCAAGAATGTCCCCAATTTGATCCTTAACGTGTTTCTATTTTCCATCCTGTAGAACCGATAGATGTACCTATTGGAATGGACAACAATTATATGAAACCAAAGTAGATACTAAATTAACATCCTCAGGGTTTAGTTGTTCATGGAGAATCCTCATAACTAGATTTTGTAAACCTTTAGCTCTGGCTCTGGTGATTGGTACTATAGGAATCTGATTCCTATCAATTCGACATTTAGGGTTCTTGAATTTGACTTCTTAATTCGAATTTTTGAAGTGAAAATGTGGTAGTTGATTGTGGTTTTTGTTACATTATATTTGTTGATTGTTGAAGTGGAAATGGAGATCTTGTAGTAGCACTTTTGTTCTTGATCTTGCCGTAAAGAGAAGGGAAGTAGGAGGTGTGATTTGTTTTTCCTGTGTGCTTGTTTTAGAATTGGAGATATATTCCTTAAAGCAAAAGAGAAGTGAATTCTTGTTTGTGGTTTCGGAAAATTGAAGATTGTCATTTGCTTTTCCAGATTTGCCTTATGTGGAGAATAGGAAATTATTTGAAATTCAAACACATTCATTAAATTTGTAGAAATTTATTGTGTAGTATTGATTGAATGCTATTTGAATTTTGAATTACTTCTTACCATTTGTGGAGAAGTTTCATTAGGAGTAGTGATAGAGCCATTTTATACTCAATCTTTATAGTATAAATTGTGTTAAATTATTATTGATTTTATAGAAATCATAAGGAAATGGTACTTTAATTATATCATCGTGATAAATCAGGTTAAATGGAGTCAAGGATGCCAATTCAAGTAAATTAGAGAAGCCATCTACAACTTGGTTCAAAGACAAGGATTTACAACCGCCGGAGGGAAGTACATGGGCGTGTAATTGAAGTACACGGCCGTGTACTTAGTTTTGAATCAACAGGAAGATACACGGTTGAAGTACACGGCCGTGTAGCTAACTAGGAACTAGCACGGTTTGAGGCACGGCCAAGGATCAAACCGTGCCCCTCACTGGACAATAAGGCGGAAATGTGGACTTTGAACAGAGAGAGACACGGCTTAGGGCACGGCCGTGGTGGAAGCCGTAGGAGAAACCGTGCTTGGAGCCGTGGTGGAAGCTAGACGTGCCAAGGAGAAGAAAGTGTGGAACATCAACCAGATGAAGGCACGGCTTGAAATCTAGCCGTGGGTCTAACCATGGTACACACTGGACATGGATGAAGACTTATAGATTATGCACAGATGAAGGCACGGCTTGAAATCTGGCCATGTGTGTAACCGTGGTACACACTGGGCGCGGATGAAGACTTGAAGAATATGCACAGAGGATGGCATGGCTTGACCCACGGCCATGTGGTGGGGCGTGCTAGGAAGACGAATCTTCACTTCTCGAAATCTACTTGGAAAAGGAAAGATATTTTCGTATCTTGCTAGCAAAAGATCACATGCTATCCCCCTAACAATATAAATAGAACCAACCCTAGAGGGTTAGGAGAACTTTTAATCTTTGGGAATCTGGAATCACCTTGGAGACAAGAAGGAAACGAGGAGGCAGAGCAGGTAACCGGGTTCATTATGTTTTTATTTTTATTTCTCGTTTTATTGATGAACATGAGTAGCTAAGCTACTTTTCTAGCCAAAGGGTCATAGATGTTTAATTCTCCACGAATTGTGAGATCTAATTGACTTGTATTTATTCTATTCTTTGCTTTCGGGTATTTATATATCTTCTGATCGTTTTGTCATTATTATCTTTGTTGATTGGTATGAATAGAGCTCTTCTACTCAATTAGCAAGTTAATATATTGTCAACTAGCACGTCAAATCCGTAATTGTTTGATTGTTCTAGTCTTAGTGACGCAATAACATGTTTGGTTATAAAAGAGATGATCGAATTCATGTTATGGAGGTGTATGATCATGTTTAAATAGGTTATCTTATAATCTACTGGCATGAATTGGTGGTCTCTCTAGATTTTAATGCTATTGATAGATTAAATCCTAAGCGCTTGTCTAGGGTTGTTTAATCAATAAGAGAAATAATTCAAAGCGCTTGTCTGAGGTTATCGAGGAAGTAAGGAGAGATAGGTTGTTAGAGCTTGTTAATAACCATAACCAGTTTATCTAGAACTAAGAATAGAAAACATTTGCATCGATGATCAATTCCTTGAATTAAACTATCTTGATTCCTTTGGCTAGGCTTTTATTAATATCCGATTTTCTTACCTTGTTTTACTTTATTTTGATTCACAAACAAAACCCCCTATTTTTCTTTTCCCTTTTATTCTCCTTGAATAGAAATAAGTTTAACCAATCTCTGTGGATTCGACCCTACTCACCACTATATGCAAATCATATAATTGTCTAGGAGTAGGTTTTATTTTTGTTGGATTCGACACCCATCAATTTTTAGCGTCGCTGCCGGGGATTGGTGTCAAATTTATTTCTATTCTTGTATGACTCGTTCTTCTCAGACAGGTGAACTAACTTATAATCTGGAGATTGAGAAGACTCTAAAGAGGTTGCGACAAGAAGCTAGATCATCCACTGGACTGAACTTAGCATCGGATATGTTTGATTCATCCTTGATTCAGAAAAAGAAGACATATGGCAAATCCCGAGAGAACCTTGAGGGAGTTGGCTGGACCAGATATGAATCAACAACCACTTTGTATTCACCATCCCGAACTAGCTGTGGTATTCGAATTGAAATCTGGGTTGATACATCTGCTACCTACATTTCATGGTCATGAGAATGAAGATCCTCATAAGCATTTGAAAGAGTTTCATATAGTGTGTTCTAGTATGAGGCCGCAAGGAATAACCGACGAACAAATCAAGCTACTTGCTTTTCCGTTTTCTTTAAGTACTAAAGCTAAAGATTGGTTGTTTTATTTGCCTCCAGGTTCTATCACCACTTGGACAGATATGGTGAGACTCTTCTTGGACAAATTCTTCCCCGCATCCAGAGCCGCTGGTATAAGAAGAGAAATTTGTGGTATAAAACAAAGGGACACCGAGACTCTTCATGAGTATTGGGAGAGGTTCAAGCAACTTTGTGCAAGCTGCCCACAACATGGGATATCTGAACAACTCCTCATCCAATACTTCTATGAAGGCTTGCTTCCGATGGAAAGAAAGATGATGGATGCTGCAAGTGGAGGCGCCATAGTAAACAAAACCCCTGGTCAAGCTAGGGAATTAATCTCCATTATGGCTACCAATTCGCAACAATTTGGGTATAGGCATGATACATCTTCAAGGAAGGTAAATGAGGTAAGTGTGTCTAACCTTGAACATCAAATTTCTAATCTTACCTCCCTTGTGCAGCAGCTAGGACTTGGAAATACCCAACAGGTGAAAGCTTGTGGAATTTGTGCTGCTCTTAGTCATCCGACCGAGATGTGCCCCACATTGCAAGATGACAATCATGAACACACCAATGATGTAGGCGGATTTCCAGGACAACCGCAGAGGAAGTATGATCCCTATTCAAATACTTACAATCCCGGATGGAGGGATCATCCTAACTTCCGATATGGCAATAACCCTCAACATTTCCAACAATTCCAGCCAAAGCCATCACACCACGTACCCCAAGCTCCTTCCACTTCAGGTATGCCCCTTGAGGATATTGTTAAGTCTCTAGCTGTGAATACCAAACAATTTCAGGAGGAAACAAAGCAAAGCATTCAAAACTTGGAGAATCAGGTAAGCCAACTTGCTTCAGCCGTAAACAGGTTAGAAACTCAAGGTAAGTTACCTTCTCAAACTATTACAAACCTGAAGCAAAGCGTTAATGCAATTACCTTGAGAAGTGGAACAAAATTGCAGGGATCAAATAGGAAAGGACATCCGTCTAATCTTGAGGAAGAGACCAAGAAAGAGATTTCGACTCCGAGCCAGCAGGGCGACCAGATTAGCAAGTCTCTAGTTAAGCCATCGAAGGTCACATTGATACCACCTCCTTTCCCCTCCAGATTAGCGAAATCAAAGAATGAAGCAGAAGAAAAAGAGATTCTAGAAACTTTTCGCAAAGTCGAGGTAAATATTCCTTTGCTTGATGCAATTAAGAAAATACCGCGCTATGCTAGATTTCTCAAAGACTTATGCACTAACAAAAGGAAGCTGAAAGGCAATGAAAAGATTAGTGTGAGTGAAAATGTTTCAGCTATTATTCAGAAGAAGCTTCTTCCTAAATTCAAGGATCCAGGTATGTTTACTATTCCTTGCAAAATAGGTAATCTTGGAATCGCTCAAGCCATGTGTGATCTAGGAGCTTCTATCAATGTCATGCCTTTGTCTGTTTATCAACGTTTAAATGTTGGTCCTTTAAAGGAAACGGGTATTATTGTTCAACTTGTTGATAGGTCCAATGTTTATCCTGAGGGAGTTCTAGAGGATGTTTTAGTTCAAGTCAATGGGTTGGTTTTTCCTGCTGATTTTTATGTGCTTGACATGGACGATAGTGATTCTCATACTTCATCACTGATATTATTAGGGCGACCATTCCTTAAGACTTCTAAAACGAAAATCGATGTAAATGATGGCACCCTCACTATGGAATTTGATGGTGAAGTGATTAAATTTAACATTTATGATGCCATGAAACATCCTAACGATATCTCTCATGTTTTTGTTACGGATGTTATTAACCCATCACCACAGGCACCAAGGCTGGAATCAAAATCCTTATCCGAATATTTAGCTAGGAACGTCTAGCCAAAGATGTTAAAGAAAGGTGCTTCATGGGAGGCAACCCATGTAAAAAAAAAAAAAAAGTTTTGTTTTGCATTAGTTTTGGTTTGTTTTAGTTTTGTTTTGTTTTAGTTTAGTTTGTTTTGATTTTAGTGTAGTTTTGAACTCTTTGGATCAGCTGCAGCAAGGATACACATAATCAGATGACACTTTCCAGAGCTTAAGGGGAAAACTCCAATACCAGGGAAGTACCAGTATTTCCTTTCTCTTATTCTCTAATGTTCCTTGAGTTGTTAATTCCTTTTCAATTGTGCTAAATTAGGAACAGTGAGGACACTGTTCAAGCTAAGTGTGGGGGAGAGGATAATAAAATATAGAGAATAGAGAACTAACTTATACTCTGAATGTTTGTCCTTAAGCAATTTTAAGCCAAATTTTTTCAACATTATCATGAAATCTAGAGATTGTACTAAATGTTGTAATAAGCATCTACAAAATGTGAAATTGACTTATTCAAATGTTTTACTCACCCACTGCTGTGATTAGAATACTTGGTTAAAATTAAGTAGTGAAATCTTTAAGAAACAAATTTACCTTGTATTTAGCCTTAGAATTGGAAGTCTAAGAGTAGGTCGAGTCCTTAAGTGAAAAATAAACAAGTTTACTTCTAGGTTATATTAGCTACTATATACTCTTTGAAAAAAAAAAAAAACAATCAAAATCAAGCATAGCCATTACTCCAATGATTCAAGTAATTGAGTTAAGAGTATTCAAACTTGAATGTTTGAGTGAGGAAGAGTCTATAGGGGTATCTCAAAACCTGGTCACTTGAGTGATGAGCTCGGGATGTTGCCGACTCAATGAACTCGCTATAACGATAAGGGCGAAAAAGGTGAAAGTTCATGAAAAGAAGCGAGCAAAAACCCGTCAAAACAGATGCTTGAATAAATCAAAAGAACATGAATGTAAACATTCATTGAATGAAACATGACTTATAATAGAAAAGGGAGAAAATCTATAGAAAGAGTTGATACTATATGCTTTTACTTTATGTTGCAAGGATTATATGTTCGCTAATATCCAATGAAGTTTAATTGGGTGTTTTTCCTTAGTGGATTAAGTATTTACTTTTGGAATAAAAATTCTTTTGCTAAACATGAGGATTAAAGTTTGTTTTGTTTAGATTAGCTATTGAATTTTGTCCATAATAATTTGATCACAGGAAACCAGTTTAGTTGAAGTAGTAGACATTAAATTACAAGTCATGAATTACAAATGAATAGATGCTTAGAATGATGAAAAGAAAGTTTGTATAATCTATGACAGATTTCTCAATTGATTTGATGCAATTCCTTGAGGACAAGCAAGAGTTTAAGTGTGGGGGAATTTGATAGAGCCATTTTATACTCAATCTTTATAGTATAAATTGTGTTAAATTATTATTGATTTTATAGAAATCATAAGGAAATGGTACTTTAATTCTATCATCATGATAAATAGGTTAAATGGAGTCAAGGATGCCAATTCAAGTAAATTAGAGAAGCCATCTACAACTTGGTTCAAAGACAAAGATTTACACCGCCGGAGGAAAGTACATGGGCGTGTAATTGAAGTACACGATCGTGTACTTGGTTTTGAATCAACAGGAAGATACATGGTTGAAGTACACGGTCGTGTAGCTAACTAGGAACTAGCACAGTTTGAGGCACGACCAAGGATCAAACCGTGCCCCTCACTGGACAAGAAGGCAGAAATGTGGACTTTGAACAGAGAGAGACACGGCTTAGGGCACAGCCGTGGTGGAAGCCGTAGGAGAAACCGTGCTTGGAGCCGTAGTGGAAGCTAGACGTGCCAAGGAGAAGAAAGTGTGGAACATCAACCAGATGAAGGCACGGCTTGAAATCTAGCCGTGGGTCTAACCGTGGTACACACTGGACATGGATGAAGACTTATAGATTATGCACAGATGAAGGCACGGCTTGAAATCTGGCCGTGTGTGTAACCGTGGTACACACTGGGCGCGGATGAAGACTTGAAGAATAAGCACAGAGGATGGCACGGCTTGACCCACGGCCGTGTGGTGGGGCGTGCCAGGCAGACGAATCTTCACTTCTCGAAATCTACTTGGCATATATAGATTGGTAATTTTATCCATATCCTCTTTTTATTCGATAGTACCAAATACAGAAAACCCTAAAAATATTAAGGATTCTATTGTTATTGACGATTTCATTTGTGTGGAAGGATTCGTACCAATTTCGTATCAATTTCGTATCGTTTGGTATCTGAGAATACCCAAATTCCATATCACTATTCTAAGATCATCATTTCTAATATATTTTAGCCTACTTCAAGCATCATTGCTACCTTAAATTTTCCATTAAAACCCTCTCTTTAATGTCAACTAACCTTAGTTATCTAATCATGGTAATGTCAACTAACCTTAGTTATCTTTGTAGTACACACTTTGATTAAATATGCTAACATCCTTTATTTGTAAAAGTTTTAGGTTCCATCGATTATTCCACTTCAAGAAATCCTACTTTTGTAAGATTATTCCACTTCTCTTTCCTTTAAGATGTCTTTAGGGTAGTTAGATATATTTCTAAACCTTTAATAATTACAAAAGTTCAAAGAAATGATGTTAAGGCAATTTTCTCAAAACTTGAGGACTTAAGACTATTTTTGACTTAATTTGGACTTTATCCTATTGGAATTATCACTAGACAAATTCTTAACCTTTTATAACATCATTTGAGAATAGGACTGACCGTGACAAGGACTCAAATGTGGACCTAAATGAAGGACTGTGAACTTGGACCTAAGTCCTTAAACCTTGACTATTAAGAATCTAAATTCTAAAATGATATCAAAACGGCTATCTTAAAACTTGGGGATAGGATTAAGGTATTAGATTAACATGTTTTAGTGATAGCAATTCTTATGTGTATGTTTTTCTATTTTAATTATTTAAGTAACTATTACTACTAGAAGTTATTATGCTCTTTAAGTCATGCTCAGGTGAGGGACTTTAGATGATCTACTATCTACTTGTTGCTTGCTAATTATGTGATGTTCTATTGATTGCTATTGATTGTATAAGGGAATAATTGATTGCCTTGTATGCTCTCATTAGTATGATCACCTTATTAATTGGTAAACTTAAGTTCTTGGCCAAAATAATTGGATCGCTTATTGTATGTGTCGTATATCTATGATTAAGCAGGTGCACACAAAGGAATTTAGAGTATTTAACCTTTACTAGAAATTTTTGAGACATGTTGAGACTTTTTGAAACCATTTATGCCTTTTTAAAATGATTTCATAAAGATTATACCAAAAACCTGGCATGTGCTCTTAGAAGCTATTATTTACAAAACCGCAGTGTTGCCGATGGTAATTTTATTAAAACTGATTTCATTGGAGGCAAAGTAGTTAGAACAGGTTTTGTTTAAGGCCTATGAGGCATCTTTAACATATTGATTATAAGTGGATACTTTGATGCAAGATCGCCTAATTTGGTTGTAGAGGCATTATTGAGTACTTAATTGATGGTAAATGGCCTAACACGAAATTCATCAAGACTAGCCTATATGGCATTTTTATTTTTTTTCTTGATGACAGGTAAGCATTGAGTTTGTTTGGAGGACCATGCCCTCAGATAGTCTTTCGAGTAAGGTGAGGTGCTCTCTGTGAGTAATTGTAGAGGTTAATCAAAGTATAGATAACACAAATCTATATCTTTCATAGTTCTAGACTCCCATAAATGTGTTACTTCCATTTATTTCATGGTGAGCTAATTAATGTTTGTTAACTTACTTGAATGGTAGTAGTGATGGACTAACTCACTGAGCCATATTTTGCTCACCTCCCTAATAGTTTGTCTTGCAGGGTACTCTAAAGCTAGAAAATGGGTTAAGATCAAAGTGATGAGTATTCCAGATTTAGACTTTAAGGATAAATGCAGAATTAGAAATTATTTGAAAGTATAAGATGAGCGAATAAGAATTTGTAAAGCTATTTATTTTAGAACTTTATTATTTTCCAAAAATTTTTCAAACCAATTTTCTAAAATGTTAAGATCACTTAGTTTTACTATTTGGTAGGAGGTATCGATTCTCTAATGATTGATTATTTAATTAGTCTTGCAACCTACGACTTGTAAGGCGGTTTTCATATTGCAAGTGTACACGTAATATGACAACTCTCAAGAAATTTTACTAAGCCCCTTATAGGGTCATTACACCTTATGCTCTTGGTGATCATATGATCAATGTACACTTCAATATTCCACTTAATTTATTGATCAAACATTTTCATCACCAACCTCTAATATGTAGCTATGACATTTGTTAGGCCGGAGGGGATGACTATATAAATATAAATGCTAAATTTAGCGATGAACAAAGTGTGTACTTCATCCTCTAGCTCTATCTTTATTTAGTTATACCTAGAAAAAAGTGTCCATGAAACTATGAAGAGAATAGCTAGAGGTGGAATCGGCAAATTGGTCAATTAAACGAAGGGGAAGTAATCCTTTTAGTAGGCAATGTTGAGGTCTGTGTAGTCTATACGCATCTACCAATTCCCATTAGATTTCCTAACTGTTATGTAGTTAGCTAGCTAGGTCAAGTAATGTTCTTTCTTGATAAATCCCACTTTTATTAGTTTTTGCACCTTTTTTTCAATAACTAGTTGTCGCTCTAAAATAAAGTGTCTTTTCTTTTGTTTGATGACTTTAGCACTACTATCAATGTTGAAGCACTGTGTCATTATTTCAGGGTAGATACTTAGCATTTTCAATGGGGACTGGACAAACACATTGTTGTTAAACCTGAGGAAGTTGAAAAGCTATTGTTTGAGCTTGACAAGCTTTGACGTTTCTACCTATGTGGTCTACTTTGAGCTACTACTAAGCTATATGTTTGCTATCTCTTTGACTAGTTCTCCCTTAAAGCCTAGCTTCTCCCCAAATCCAGTTTCTACCCTAAATACCTCCTCGTACTTTACGGCCTTCAAGTATAATGTGTGTGCTAACTCCTATTCTCAATAGCATACACCTACTCCATCAGGCATTATGAATTTTTCCTTAAGGTGTAGCATTGAGGTGATTATCTTGAAGTTGTTCTAATTGGTTTGCCCTAATACGACATTGTAGGGTAACCAACAATCTACCACCAAGAAATCTACATTTTGTTGGGTAACAATATCATCATCTCTAAGCTCCATAAAGAGTGTGATGATACCCATAGCCCATACTAATTAGTTGTTAAACTCATAGAAATTGTGATTGTAAGGCTTGATTTTTGTTTTAAGCTTAAGCTACATCCGATCTTAGTCATATTTAAAGATGATATTTGTGAAGTTGCTTATGTCGACTAAAATCTTTCTAACATCAAATTTGGAAATCCTTGCATTGATCACTAGGGCATCATTGTAGGTAGTTTAAGCCCCCTCAAGGTCTTCATCTGAGAAGGGTACAAATGTATCCACCTTCGGCTTCATGTCGTGTAGCACATCACCTATTAGCTATTTGAGGTACTAACTAGCTTCGAGGAGCTCAACCAACCTCTTGTTTGGGGTCCCCCAATGATGGTATTAATTACACCATTAGGGGCTTTATTGGGGTAGTTATTGTTGTCATTCTTCGACCCATTGCGACCTTGCTCTTCCGGCTGTCTTTGAGTAGGTCATTCGATAAAGTTATTAGGTTTAGTAATATACTCCCAAAGATACCTATGTTAAACAAGTTCTTTAAGAGTGTTTTTGAGCAAGTAACACTCATCTCTATCTCTATAGAAGTCATAATATTTGTTGGAGTTCTTCCTATTCAGATTACCCTGTAGTCTTGTTAGTTTAGGTAGGATGCTCTTGTTGCAAACTTTCATGAAAATACCCCCCACTAGTTGATTCAATGGGGTATATGTTGTGAAGTTTAGGATGGTGTGCTTCTTGTCTCTTACACCACTATCCTCAGATGACCCCTCAATTTGTTTTGGGCCTAAGCAATCCTTAATAGACCCTATGTTGTGCTTTTTCTTATCTAACCTACTTTGGTCAAACTACCTCTTAACAAGGATAAAGTCCTCATATTGAATATAAGTCTTTTCTTTTTCCTTGAATTCCTCATGATAACCACTATAGCACCCTTGATTTTAGGATAATTTGGACCCTTTTGTTTATATTTTAAGTAAAAATCATCTAGAATTGGTACTTAATTAATGAAATTGTTGATTTTAGGCAAAATGGAGCTAAATGTGATCAAATCAAGTGAAATTGACGAAGAAAAGAAGAGACAATCATGATCCTAGATCCATACGCCCCATAGCAAAGGTGGTGGTGCACTATTTAAGGATAAAATCCACTATACCCCATGCTACACACCATATCGATGGGCGTATTAACCTAGCATCAAGAATAGAGAGTCCTATACCCCTTGCCATAAGGCGTGGTGGAGGGCGTATCAAGTCATGTGTCCTCGGTTTTTTTTATTTTCTCTTAATTTTGAGACCCAATATATATCAGTAGAGTTGAGAATTAAAGGAAGAGGTTGGAGCAACACTTCGCTAGGGTTTTTGAGAGAGATCTCAAATCAATTACAGAGGCAAACAATCAAGGAGATTCAAGATCCAAGGCATTTGATTTTTAATTCTATGAGTTATAATCATGAATTCTAACTCCTCTTTTAGGCTTTGTGTTTTCTTTATTAATCTTATGGAGGAGTAAACTCCAAACTAAGTCTTATTCAAGTACTATCTTTTCATGTGATGATGATTTGTTCTTAATGAAATTTTATTGATGTTCTCATGTTTAGTTGCATGCTCTGTTGTGATTTCCTTAGATTCATATATCCAAAGTATGAATTTATGCTTGATATCATCTAAGGCAACTGAGAAATTGCTTCTATGATTAGATTTATGCAAATGATGGGGTTTTTTTTGTAATTTTAGAGATAGGATAATAAAAACCTTCCATTTTGTAATTGAATTGTTAAAGAGTTCATGTTTCTCATGCTATCCTATGTTGCTATTAATTGAAGAGAGGTCTTAATTGATAAACTTAGGATTAGATAAGTTAATTGACTTGAGAGAGCTATTAACTTGAATTATAAAACTCTACAGTGTAAGAACTCAGTAATAATAATCCATAGATTCAATGGTTTAAATGATAAAATACGAATAGAATAAAACCTAGTTTGTCTTGATAATTAAATTGAACCTTGTTATTTGCTTTAGTGATCCTTGCTTAGATTTAGGAGAATTATATCAATTACTTAGTTAATAATTTAGAATTTAAATCACTATTAATTGATGGTTAAATAATAGAAATGAAGCTATTAATAATATTTGGATTATCTCTATGGGATGACCTTGTACTTAACATTATATTACAATCATGATAGGAACACTTGCTTATTGTTTCATAGTTACAATTATAAAAGGTTATTTCAATTTTTAAAACTAAGATTTGGCTACAATCTCAATCAAGTTTTTGGCACCATTTTGGGGATAGGCTAATATTAGGAACACTTAATACTTATTGAACATCTTTTTTTAATTATTTCTCTACTCCTTATCACTATGATATTGATGTTAACAGATGCTTAACATTATGTTGTGCAGTGTATGACCAAGGGCCTGTGTAATAAGCTTCATGATTTCAATCTCAAGCTAGAGAGAACCATCTTGAGATATTAAAAGAAGGATAAGAACACGACTGAGTCTTTATTGACAATTATTAAGGAAGAATGTCAAGGAGAAGACATGGACGATCCGAATGAGAACCATGCTTAAGAGCTGAATCAAGGAAATCTAAATTTGATTCTCGATCCACTAAGAACTAACTTTGATTTTACTAGACTAAATTTGGTTGGTGTCAACTACAACATAGTCTAACCTCGAGTGGATGTAAATAACTTTGAACTTTAGTCGACTATCATCCAAATGTTGCAACAATATGTGCAATTCAATAGGTTACAAGACGAAGATCCCAAAGCTCATATCCAAATTTTTTTTAGCGATATGCAATATTTTCAAGTTCAATGGTGTGAGTGATGACACAATTCATCTTCAACTCTTTCCATTCTCATTTAAAGGCAAGGCTAAGCAATGGCTGAACTCATTGCCAAGAAACTCCATCACTACATAGCAACAGATTATCAAAAAGTTGATAGATAAGTTCTTTCCTCCTTCAAAGACAACTAATCTTTGAGCTAAAATTCAATCCTACCATCAATTAGATATGGAGACCTTATACGAGACCTAGGAGAGATTCAAGGAATGAATGAGAAATTCTCTACACCATGGAATCACAGAGTGGCTTCAAGTGCAAATTTTCTATAGTGGCCTAAATTACCAAACTAGGGAAATGATAGACACCATAGCTAGTGACACTTTGAACCACAAGACTCTTGAAGAAAGTTTGACACGCTTTGAAGACTTGGCTACAAACAATTTTGAGTGGTTAAACACTAGAACTAGAGAAAAGAAAGCTATAGGTGTTCTAAATATACATGTGGCATCCACAATCATGTCCATAGTTGAAGCTTTGTCAAGAAAGATCAATGGTTTAACTATTTCACAACAACGGTAGCTAGCACTTATAGATCATTCCTTTGGTGAAGAAGCTTGCACCGAGTAAGTAGTTTCTTTGGGAAATCCGAAGAAGACTCAAAATAATCTACACAATAATACATACAACCTACGCTGGAGAAACCACCCAAATTTCTCTCGGAGTAAAATAGCAACATTCTAAATCCTCCTTTAAGTTATCAAAGACCACCTAGTCAGAGTTCCAAGTCACCACTTGAAGATTTATTGACAAAATTCATCAAAAATTCAAATGACAGGCAAAAGTCTTTAGAATTGATTTTGAAAAATCAAGAGACAACTCTTAGAAATCATAGAGCTTCCATACACAATTTAAAGACTCCAGTTGGCCAAATTTCCAAGATGTTTTCAAAGAGGCCTTAAGGCTCACTACCGAGTAATACAAAGACAAATCGTAAAGAACATGTTAAAGCAGTGAGACTCAAGAGTGAAAAGGAATTGCAAGTTAAATTTCAAGTAGAAAAGAGTGAGGTGACTAAGCCATTGAAAGAGCCAACTACTAGCAAGTTGCTTTTCTTACTATTCCTTACTAGCAAGACTCAAGAAAGAGAAGATGGATGAGCACTATGGCAAGTTTCTATAGATTTTTAAACAAGTGCACACTAATCTTCCATTGGTTGAGACATTGTCACAAATGATAAGATAGGCAAAGTTCTTGAAGGAGTTGCTATTGAACAAGAGAAAGCTTGAAGAATTCTCCACTATGATTCTTGGAGGAGAATGTTCTACTATCATTCAAAACAAATTACCAAAGAAGCTCAAGGATCCTAGAAGCTTTACCATTCCATGCTTGATTGGGAATTTACTTGAAGAAAGGGCTTTAGCTAACTTAGCTACCAACATCAATCTTATAGCATATCAAATGTTCAAGAAGTTAGGACTAAGGGAACCTAAGCCAACAAGAATGAGCTTACAACTAGTTGACATATTAGTGAAGTTCCCTAGAGGAGTGGTTGAAGACATGTTAGTGAAGGTGCAAGACTTCATCTTCCTAAAAGAGTTTGTCATCCTTAATATAGAGGCAGATGTAGATATCTTTCTTATCTTAGGGAGACCATTTTTAGCAATTGCCAAAGCTATAATAGATGTTGAAGATGGAAAGTTAGTCCTAAGAGTAGGCAATGAAGAAATTGTTGTGAAGATACTTGATGTGCTTAAGTAGAGTTTGCACTAGGATGACATATATTATGCAGTTGATTTTATCGATTTGGCTATTTCAAATTCACTCTAAAAATTCTTATGTAAAGATGCTTTAGAACTTTGTTTGATGAGTGGGGATCAAAAGGAAGATGGGAATTCAAATTTAAATTAGTTGTAAACTAACTTGATGACAATTCTAAGTTGAAGAAAGAAGGAAGTTTTGAAGCCATTAATAGGCCCACTATTCAGATATCAAAGCCCCCTATTGAGGGGCCACTTGAGCTAAAACTAAAGAAAATACCTTATTATCTCTAGTATGCATTCTTGGAAAAAGGCTCCAAGCTTCTAACAATTATAGCACCAACCCTTAGTCAAGAGCAATAAGATAAGTTATTATTTGTTCTTGGTCAACACAACAAAGCAATTGCATGGAAGATTGTAGACTCAATCCTAATATAAGGGATATGGTAAAGAAGGAGGTCACTAAACTACTAGATGTCAAGATGGTCTATCCTATATCTGATAACTTATAGGTGAGTCCAGCACAAGTTGTCCCAAAGGAAGGTAGCATGACTATTGATAGGAATCAAAATCTATCAAGACCTATCATTAGGGCACTTTACAGGGCGATGGACAAACTCACTAAGACTCAGCTTATGGGTTATCCATGGACCGACCTAAACCAGCGATAGCTGGGCTGATGAATCCTATGGAAGAGCTAGCATGATGAAGACTATTTTTATTTATAATTATTTCTTTGGACTATTTATGTTGTAATCTTTCTTTTAGGAAACTTTCATTTGCTTATAATTGTCTTTTAGGATCGGCCACCCTAAAAGTGGCATAGTTGTAATTTTGTGGACTTTTTAACCCTAAAGGGAGTAAGTATAAATACTTACTTAAGTAGGGTCTTGAGGGAGACCAATTTTCAGATTGAACACATCACTTTACATGAGAGAGCTTAAGGTTATCCTAGTTCAATTTCCTCTTATCAATTTCAATCCCAAAGGTTGAGATTGTGGCAAGTGCAACACTTGAAATTGTGAGTCATATCAATTTCAAATTGTTGTGTTTTCTTTTTTTCTTTAGTGTGTAATATCTAGGGTTGAATTGGAATATTTCTTGGTCAGATTTGATTAAGTTTTTTTTTTATTCGAAATAGTGTGCTTGTTTGAGTACTTATCATACTTGTTATTCATCAACAATTGCTTATCATTGTCAACATGAATTGCATTTCTATAAAGGGGGATCACGATCATGCTTTCATTGAATATTCTTGAATTCACATGATATTTCAAGATTGATTAGTGTGTATTGAGGGATTTGATTCATTGTGGTGGATTAGTTCATTAGTTATTGAATTTGAATCTCTTTGCACTCATTAGGAATCATGCAAATTCCTAACCTATTGAACCGGATTTGGTTTATTGCATTTAAGGTTGGTTTTTGTTCCATTTGATTGTGCTTAATCCCCTTTTAGGCACATCATCTTTTTGGTATCAGAACAATCACATTTGCATATCTATATTGATCACATCCTAGTTGAAGAATTAGTTACAAGTATTGAGGATTTACGCCATTTGAATAATTAGTTTGATTGACATTGTTTAAATGTCTTTCAAATTGGTTTTACATGTACTTAATCTTGGTTTTAGGCACATCAACTATTGTGCCCAATGAGAAGAATGAACCCATTCCTATGAGGACAGTCATGGGCTAAAGAGTATGCATAGACTAGCGCAAATTGAATGATTCAACTCAGAAAGATCATTTCCCCCTTCCATTTATTAATTAAATGCATGATAGGTTGGCTAAACATGCTTGTTATTGCTTCCTGGATGGGATGTTCGAATACTTTCAAATCCCCATTGCAATGGAAGGTTAGGAAAAGATGACATTCACATGTCCATTTGGAACATTTGCTTATCGTCGCATGACTTTTGGGTTGTGCAATGTCTAAGCTACCTTTTGGAGGTGCATGATGATAATATTTGAAGATATGGCTAGAGAAAGAATGGAAGTGTACATAGATAATTTTTCTATCTTTAGGAACTCATTTGAGGAATGTCTCTACCATTTGGAGTTGATTTTATAATGTTGTGAAGATACCAATCTAGTATTAAACTAAGAAAAATGCCATTTCATGGCATAAGAAGGAATCGTCTTGGGCCATAAGATCCCTTAGAAGGGTATTGAGGTAGATGATGTAAAGATTGAAGCTATATCCAAGTTACCACCACCATCTTTAGTGAAATCCATTTGATGTTTCCTTGGCCATGTCAGATTCCATCGCTAGTTCATCAAAGACTTTTAAAAATCACAAGGCTAATGATAAAGCTCTTAGAGAAGGATGTGCCCTTTGAGTTCACCTAGAGTACATAGTTACTTTCAACTTTCTTAAGCAAAAGCTCACAAATTCCCCCATCATGGTTACATTGGATCAGAACCTCCCGTTTGAGATAATGTGCAATGTTAGTGACTCAGCTATCAATGTTATTTCAGGGCAACGAAAGGATAAATATTTCCAACCCATCTACTATGAAAGCAAGATACTTACATCTATGCAAGAAAACTATACAAACACTGAGAAAGAACTACTTCTAGTTGCCTTTTCTTTTGATAAATTCAGACCCAACCTCATTTTGTCCAAGGTCATTGTATACATTGACCACTCTGCTTTGAAGTTTTTGTTGACAAAGCAAGATGCCAAACCACGTCTCATTAGGTGGATTTTACTCCTTCAAGAGTTTGACCATGAAATAAAGGACAAAATGGGTGTGGAGAATTTGGCGATCCATCACTTATTAAGGCTTGAAAATTCTCACTTATAGAATTTGAATGAAACAAACATCAATGATGAATTCCCCTAAAAGTGTTTATATGCTATATACTCAATGAAGGAAGCTAACACACCTTGGTTTTCTAATATTTCTAATTACTTAGTGGTAAAAGTCCCTTCCAAGGACATGAACTAGTAGCAAAAGATGAAATTCCTTGTTAATTTGAAGCATTACTTTTAGGAGGATCCATATTTGTTTAGGAATTGTGCCATTTAAGTGATCAAGAGATGTATACCTCATGAAGAAGGGTGGAAAATTTTGTTCCACTACCACAACAAACTAATGGGAGGGCACCACAGTGCCAATAAAATAGCTTATAAGGTTCTAGATGTAGGCTTTTATTGGCCTTCATTGTTCAAAGATGCTCAAAGCTACATAGCCCAATGTGATAGATGTCAAAGGGATGGAAATACCTCTAAAAGGAATGAAATGCCATAATGATACCTTCAGGATTGCAAAGTTTTTTATGTTTGGGCTATTGACTTCATGGGACCATTTCCTACCTCTTTTAGCCAAAAGTATATACTTATTGCTATAGACTATGTGTCCAAGTGGGTAGAGGCATAAGCTTTGCTAACAAATGATGCTCGAGTGGTGGTTAAGTTCCTAAAGAAGGTTTTCTCTAGATTTGGAGCTCAATGAGCACTAATTAGTGATCGAGATGCACATTTCTACAACACACAGATTGAGGGGGTGCTTAAGAGATATAGAGTTACACATCGGCTTGCTACCCCATATCACCCTTAGACAAGTGGACAAGTGGAGGTGGCTAATAGAGAATTGAAGCAAATCTTGGAGAAATATGTTGCACACCACAAAATGGATTAAGCTGAGAAGCTAGCTGAGGCCTTATAGGCATACAGAATAGCCTAAAAAGGTCTACTTAGGTCTACCCCTTACCAACTAGTATATGGGAAAGCTTACTATCTCCTAATTGAGATCGAACATAAGGCCTATTGGGCAATTAAGGTAGAGAATTTAGATCTAGAAAGAGCTGAGGCAAAGTAGAAGTTGCAATTAAATGAGCTAAATGAATGGCAGTTAATGGTGTATTGCTATACAAGCAAAGAGCCAAAACGTATCATGATGCTAGGATACAATAGCGAAAGCACTTCAAAGAGGGTGATCTCATCCTACTTTACAATTTTATGTTGGGGTTATTCCCAGGAAAGCTCAAATCCCATTGGTCGGTTCTATTCATAGTTAAGCAAGTATTTCCATATGAGACTATTGAATTAGAGCATCTGGAAAAAGGAGTATTCAAGGTAAATAAACAATGACTTAAGCTTTATATAGGAGGCAACAAAGCTTTTGAGGATCATGAAGAGGCTAAACTCTTCTTCACTACAACTTAGACTTAACCATATTATCACATCAAGCTAATAATGTGATAGGAATAAAAATCCGACAAAACCTATCATTAGGGCAAGAACTGAAGGATTTCAAATCTTGGTGTTGAGGGCCCATTTTGAGCAGATCAACCCCAGAATTATTTATATATTAACCTCTTTTCTATTATTCTTGTATTGTGTTTTCCAACAGGCACACTTATCATATTCTATAAGGCAATGGATAAACTCCCTCGGCTCAGCTTGTGGATTATCCATGGACCGACCTGAACTGGCGATGAGCTGGGCCGATGGATCCTATAGAGGACCGGCATCTTGAAGACCATTTCTTTTATATATTTATTCGTTTATGAACTATTTTGGTTTTGGGACACTTTTATTTCCTTGTAATTTTCATTTAGGGCTAACCACCTTAAAAGTGGCAAACTTGTAATTTTAAGCACTTTTTAACCCTAAGAGTAGCAAGTATAAATACTTGCTTAAGAAAGGGTTTGAGGAGGCTAAATTTGCAGATCAAACACTTCACTTTAACGTGAGAGGGCTTAGGGTTTCCTAATTCCAAAATTCTCTCATCAATTTTAACCCAAGAATTGGAATTGTGGCGAGTGCGACGAAGGCAAATT
Source organism: Laguncularia racemosa (assembly GCA_037954665.1). Lineage (NCBI taxonomy): Eukaryota > Viridiplantae > Streptophyta > Magnoliopsida > Myrtales > Combretaceae > Laguncularia > Laguncularia racemosa. The sequence continues at coordinate 28,516 of JBBMOL010001025.1, read as the reverse complement.
GTGAGTCATTTCAATTCAATTTTGTTGTATGTTCATTTCTTCTCTAGTGAGTCATATCTAGGGTAGATTTGGATCTTTCTTGGATCTATTTGTGGTTCTATTTTCGTGAACAACATTCTTGTAAGATTGATTGTTTCATTGAACACTTGGATTACATACTTCATTGTTATTGTTGGCGTAAACTAGTGATTGAAAGGGAAAGTGGATTTCATTGGTTTATTGGTTTCTTTGATCTAATTTCCACGTGATATTTCAATCCTTATTGTGGTTATTTGGTTAATGTTATCAATAGAGATTACAATTAAATCATTTGGACAACATTTTCCATCAAAATCTTCAAAGGTGTCACAAGAATTGCTTACTTAGTGGACCGGTTTTGTGATTGATTTGAGATTGTTTTCTTGAATCTTTTAATTGTTCTTCTAAGTGGAATTAGGCACATCATAATGTTAAACAAAGTGCTAATTAGGAGGTAGCTCATGCCTAATTTCTAACTTTTTCTTTCTTTTCTCTTTTGTTAATTTGGTTTCTTATAGAGTGAGAGTACTTATCATGATTTGTGCTTAATTTAAAGGTAGAATAAATTAGAGAGCCTATAAAAAAAATCATATTGGGCATGGCAAAGGGCATATGACTTATTGTATAGACAAACTGGACTTAGAGAATCTTATGCCCTCTACCATGAGGTGCATCAAAGGGTGTATGAGCCTAATAGACAACATCAAGTTACCAATAAATTCATACGCCCTCCATTTGGGGTGTATCCGAGGGCATATTAACCTAGGGGCAAACATATAAGAGCATACACCCCTTACCACGGGGCTATTCATCTATATACCCTTCCATATGGGGTGTATTCAAAAGGAACTTGGTCATAAAATGTCTTACACCCCTTGCTATAGGACGTAGTGAAGGGCATATAGAGAAAAATTCCTTGCCCCATTTACATCAAACTTCTTACACCCTCATTTCATGTTTTAAATTCTGAATTTCAAATTCTCTTACCTTATTTATGCATGAATTCTTACACCCCCATCAAAAATTCAAATTTCATTTCTTTCCTTACACACTCTCATCCTCATTTTCACATTGCTCTCTCTCTCTCTCTCTCTCTCTCTCTCTCTATCCTTCTTCTTTATCTTCTATCTCTTATCTTCGCCTCACCTCCTTCTCCTCTAATCCTCTCTTTACATCACATAATATCATCATCATCATCCAATAGCACCAAAGAAACAACAACAAACTAAAAAGAGAAGTTGATCTGAAGGTGCAAGTTCTAACAACTCAACAAGAGTTCCAAGAGCTCTCACTAGAGAGGCTACTAAAAAATATAGAGAGATGGTTGCTAGAAAGGAATTTTAGCTAAATGCCTATCTCAATTGGTAGCTAATTTAAGATTATAGCCTGACTCGACAATTTGAGAGACTCTTATCTGATCCAACTTAGGAAAACCTGCTCTGCACTAAAGAGAAGATATATAGAGAAGTTACCTTGGAACTCAACCTCATTAAGCTTTCAAAGCCCAAAATATACTTTGGCTTGTGAAATGTAGTCTTCTTCACTACATTCAAAAAATATCATGATGAAGTTTTGTGAACACACTAGCCTATACTCCTTCGAATATATGCAATCAAACAAGTTCAAGTCCATTTACACCTTCGAGCCAAAGGACTTAACACATAATCATTTTTAGGCATCAATTGCTAAGAGAAACTCCTATGATGCATCACTATCAAAGGGGTCTAATTTGAAAAAGAGAAGCTATAGGATCCTCCATTCTTTGCTGGTTTACTCTTTAAATGGCAAAATGAATAGTGTTAGAGTAGTCAACCTATTAGACCTTTTTGTCATATGCAGTATGATTAACAGCCAATGAATTAATGTCACTATAGAGTTAGCATTCACACTTAAACAGCAAGCTCAAGTACATAGGAAAGGTCTCTTTTATGGTGCTTACATCACCAAACTTCTTAAAAACATAAATGAATTCCTAGTAAAAGGACCAGAAGATGTAGTTGAGGAATCATACTCCATGACTAATGTTGCACTTAGGTAATGGGGGATCTCAAAGATTATGGGGGAAGATGATTCTTCCCATGATGAGGCTAAGGATGAACATACAAGAAAAATAAAGGAGCTCACCTAAGAAGTTTGAAAGCTGAAAAAAAAAAAAAAGCCTAAAAAAGTACATCCGTTCTATAGTCAAGGCTTTCACAAGGAAGTTGAAAGTCAAGCTTCCTAACTACCTCAAGGTGTACAGGTAAGATCCCTTCTAATGCTAACAACTAAAACTTTTGGAGTGAGTGAAGATAATGAGCTTGAAAGAGTGATTGACACCTATGTAGAAGAAGAGGGGATAAATGAAGCAGAAATAGGCAAACCAATGGAGGATATGGAGGTAGACACTAAGTAAGAGGATGATTGATCTACGTAGTGTTTCTTTGTTACATTTGTTTCATTGTTTTTTCTCTTCTTTTCTTTTCATGTAATTGCTATTTGTGTGTGAGAGAGCGATCTACATTTTGTACCTAAGTTGTCTACTCTTACTTTATTTTATTTTATTTTTAGACTAACTTCTTGACCATTTTTGTTTTTAACTGAATCATGATTACAGGAGCCTATTCTCATATCCTTGACTTGTTTATGATATCAATTAATACAATCTAACCAAAAAGACGTATCGGTTCCTCCCTTTCCTTTATGCAAAAATTATTTCATTATGTTTTCTTTACCTCCTTGAACTTTCATAATATGACATTGAGGACAATGTCCCAATTAAGTGTAGGGGTAGGAGCCATTTTGGAAGAAAAAGGAGAGCTAAGGGTGTTATATGCTAACTAGTGCTTTGAATAGAAAATTATAAAAACTATATATATAATTTCCCCTAAAGTTTTGCTTCATGATTAAACTTTGAAATCATGATTGCAATTAAATACTATTTTAGCACTTCATAAATGAATTCCTCTAAAAAGAATGCTATGCATACACACCTATGCCCTCTTTAGATTACTAATGATTGGTCAAAGTTGTAGGATGAAATCATTGTGAAGTAAGCTTACTTGTTATTTAATGATGGAATTTAGAGTTAAAATTAGACTAAGGTCCTTAGCAAAACATTAATTGGTTCAATATCTAAGCTTACTAGGATGTATATTCTCTTTTCAAAAGTTTTGAGAGTCCCTTTAGTCTTTCGTGAAAGGGCAAATGAGATTTTTCACTTGGAATTCTTTCTTAAATATCTTTTTAAACCGAGACTTAAAAGAAGTGGGCAAAAACACATTCAGAGAAAAAAAATAAAAAAGAAAAGAAAAGAAAAGATGGGGGCAAAAATCTCCCACCCGAAGGCCAATTAAATAAATAGTGTGCTAAAATAGTAAATTCAATTGATATAGGTAGGTCTTAGTCCCTTAAAAGAGCAAGCTTCAATCCCCACTATCAATCTAAATTAAAATATATAGAAAATGGAATCAATGAAAACTTTAGAAAGAATTACAAAATGGAGAGGAGCCAATGAGCCAATTCCAATGAAACAATGCTAATTAAAGATTCTACTGAACAATTGTGAATTAAATAGACATGAGCCCTAATTCATACAACAAGAACAAAATAGAAAGGATTCTAAATTCATACCAAACATGACACACTAGTAGAATTAGGAACAACTTGCAATTGTTGATATTACTCACAACAATTGAAGTCCCACTCGCCACAATCTCTAATGGAAATTGATAAGAGTTTGTTTTTGTGAAAGGAGGTAGCCCTCTCCACATGAAAAGCAACAAGTTATAATCTAAAAAGTGTTCTCCAAAACCCTAAATAACAAGCATTTATACCTATTCTAAATAAGGAAAATTCAAGAATACAAAATGATGCTTAAACTAGTCCTCTTAGAGCAATTTGCCAATCGGTTCTCCAAGTGAATTGCAAGCTATGTATGGCCAGTTTCTCTTGCTTTTTGTAGGCCGAAGAATAGCTCACTCACCAAGTATTAGTGTGTTGGTTCACCATCCTGTAATACCAACAAAATCTACCTGATAAAAAAATGCAAAATAATCACATAAAATAAATAAAGACATTATGTGAATGTCTTAGTTCCTTTTGTTCAAGAAGGTTTCATAATGCTAGGTCAAGAGGTTTGATTCCCATCATCTGCTTAGGCTTGTGGAAGATTTGTCCTCAAATCTAATGGTTTTTTTCCTAGTCTAAACGCCTTAGTTTGCATGCGTGATGTGCTCTGATACTAAATTATGATGTGCCTTGATTTCAAATTCAAGCACACAATATAATTGATGATCCAATTACACAATTAGTACTCCAAAATGGCGTGATGAACTTGATTCCATTAAGCAAAATACCAAACGGAATTATGAAAAAATAAGTATGTGATTTTCAATGGAAAATCACGTAATTGCACTAGGAAGCAATTTCAAAATTGAAATGACCAAATCTAAAAATTACAACCTAAATCACGTGAATGAACAAGTAACCAAAAATTGTACCTAGATATGACTCACTAAACACAATTTGTTAACAACAAAAGAAAGATTGATATGACTCATAATCTCCTCTTGTTAGTTTTCACCACAATTTCATAAGAAATTGATAAGAGATCTTTAATTTGTAAGAATCACCCTCACGGCAAAGAGTGTTTGTATTTTTCGAAATATCAAAAAAACTCTCTAAAAATCCTAGATAGCAAGTATTTATACTTGCTCCAATTAGGGTAAAAATGTTCTAAAAATTACAATGATGCCACTAAGTGGTCGATTCCAAAAACACATTTACAAGTATAAAAATAAAATGGCTAGTTCCCATAAGCAACTATTACATATATAAATGGTCTTCAAGTGGTCAGTTCTTCACTTCAATTGAATAATTTGTTGGATCAGTTCTTCTTTGGTTTATGTAGGTCTATGAATAACCCACAAGTTGAGCTTTAGTGGGTTTATCCATCGCCCTGTAAAAACCGACAAGTATACCTGCTGGAATGCACAACAATAAGTAATAGAAAAGAAGTTATTACACAAATATTTTTGGAATCGAATTGTTCAAAGATGACCCTCATCATTAAATTTTGTAACCCTTTAGCTCTTGCCCTAGTGATAGGTCCTATAGGATTTTGATTCTTATCATCTCCTCAGGCCTTAGGAAGATTTGTCCTCAAATCTAATAGGTCAAATGTAGCAGAGACTCTATATCCTCTTAGCAAGTTATCTATAAAAATATCATTGTAGTCTCCCAGTACCTGAGATACTATTAGGGGTAGTTGCTCTCGCCCTTCCATCTCTAGAATATATCTCATTTGCAACACATATATTGGTCCATCATTCATTATGGCTACCCCTAACTCAAACTATCCCACCAATAATGTCTTCTTCTTCCCTGTTTCACTTATATGTCTTTGAACATCTTAGCCCTCTAATGGTTTACTCATCTACCCCTAAACCTTTTGGACCTCTAATGGTTGACACATCTACTTTTGAATTGCTTGGTCCTCTAAAGGTTGACTCATTTGACTATAAACCTCAAGGACCTCTGATGGTTGACTTATCTGTCTTTGTACCACTTAGACCTCTGATGGTGACATAGGGTACAATACTATACACTTACCCTCCTGCTAAAGCATATAAGTATTTTTATAGCCATCATGTAAAACCCTCATATCATATAACCACGGCCAGCCAAGCAATATATAGGATACACACATGGGAAGAATGTCACATTCTATTTCATCATGATATTTATCTCCTGTACTGAAACGTACCCTAACTCTCTAGGTTACATAGAGACTCCCGTACTCACTCAACTAATGTAATTTGTAAGGTTCTAGATATGGAGTAGTTATAAGTTGTAATTTCGATACTAATGAGGCAGCCACAACATTAGTACTACTACCACCATCAACAATAATGACACACAAATTATCTTGCACCCTACAAAAAGTGTGAAACAAGTTTTCTCTTCGTTCATCATCAATAGTTGTAAAAGAAGTCAAAGCGTAGTGTTATGGAAGAGTCACCGATCCAAGCTCAAGAGCCAAGTCAAGAAGAAGATCAAGTGGTTAAGGATGAAGTTCAAGGGGTTTCAAGTACGATTAGCTTGCCTCAAGGACCAATCACGAGATCAAGAGCTAAGAAGCTACAACAAACATTGAATTCTCATTTGCAAGGCTTGGTGAAGATCACAGGTGAAGGACTTCAAGGGATTCAAAGCTTTGGGGCAAAAGAAGGCCAAAAGAACTTCAATTTGATGAAAATAGCATCGGGTGAAGATACACCGGCTCAAGGCTGCCGGCGTTGAAAACGCCGATGTTTTGGTGCACTTTCAAGGAAGGCCGCCGGCCTTGAAAAGTAGGCTGCCGGCCTAAATGGCCGGCCTTCTTTTTATGCGCACTTTTCACTTGTTTTGCGATTTCCATGTAATGTTTTAGGGTTTTCTCCTTTATATTCCGAACCTCCTCATTGTAAAACTCAGTTTTGAGATATTGAAAACACCAAAAAGCTTATTGCTTTGTTCTTTGTGTTCTTATTTGAATACATGCTCCTAGGAACAATCAAGGAAGATTGACCGACTTTCTTGTGGATTGTTTCGAAATTACGGATTTCCATAGTTCTAATTCTTAGATCATTAACCTAAGTCAAACCTAAATTCTAATCTTCTTAGGGATTGATTTCCAAATTGGTGTCGTGGGTTTTCGTATTACTGCATTGGGGGTTCACACTAATCAAAAGGGTTCTCAAGGCGTGATTGCGAAGGTTTTCGTATCATTTGGTATCAGAGCTTTGGCTCTAGATCAGGTTATATCTTTTCTTGTTTTTGTTTGATTCTTGTTTCCCATCGTTATTTAGGATATAAAGTTGTGATCTTTATGTACTCCATTGATTAGATTGATCAAATTGTGACTTCTCATGTTCTAGGGTTTGTTCATCAATTTGGGGATTTTCGCTATTTTGATCCTTGCTTAGGATTAGTTAGTCTTCAATTGGTGTTTAAAAAAAAAAAAAAAAAATTTGAGTTTGAATAGTGTTCGTGAACAGTGTTCATAACCAAAAGAGAAAAAAAAATTCTGAAATTATTTGATTGTCTTGTTTTTGCTAATCCTTGGGAACACCATATCCTTCAATCCTAGTGTAATCTTGTTTAAGGGATAGTGGGAAACACCAAATTCGGATCTTTGTATTGAAATTCGTTGGAAATTGCTCTTAGGAGTGTGATTCGCTTAAGAACATTTAAGAGCGGGCTTGAGAGTTGTGAGGAATACCTGTGTGCTAAATATCGATTGTGAGAAACACGAGTGGATAACCCCATCAATAGAGTGCAAAAACACGAAAGGGAGCAGTTGTGAGGAAACTCAAAATTTTGTTTAGCATTAACGTTTGTTGTTTTTGCAGGTAAAGATGACAGGTAGTGGTGTTGAAAAATCTGATAAAAGTGCAGATGATGCTTTGTTGCGTGAAGCACAACAGTCAAAGTTTAGGCGTATGACTAACGCCATTATAGCTATGAGAGAGTCTCTAGAGCATATGAATTTGAGACTACAGGTTGTTGAGAAGAGGGAGTCAAGTACTAGTGAAGGGAATAGGGGAGGTAAAAATCCTATGCATCAAGCTGCTGAAGTGACTGATGCTAATGAATATCTGGAGGAGGATTATGAGGATAGTGCAGCCATGCTAGTCAATAGAGGAAGAAGAGGTGGTAGAGGAGTAGGTAGAGGCATGGGCACAGGAAGAGGTAGAGGTCGAATGCAGGAGAGTTACACTGCCAGTAGGGGTCGATTTGTTGATGATGTAGTAGACAGGGGTCTGGGAAGTATTAAACTGAAGCTTCCAATTTTTCAGGGTAAATCTGACCCAGAGGAATACTTGCAGTGGGAGAAGAGAGTTGAGTTGATTTTTGAATGTCACCAATGTAGTGAAGAGAAAAAGGTGAAATTGGCTGTAACCCAATTTCAGGATTATGCTATATCCTGGTGGGATCAGCTGGTGACTAGCAGGAGGAGGAACATGGAGTATCCTATTGAGACCTGGCATGATCTCAAGGCTGTGATGAGAAAAAGATTTGTCCCTAGATACTTTCATAGGGAATTGATGCAGAAATTACATTTCTTGAGACAGGGTAGTAGGAGTGTGGAGGACTACTACAAGGAGATGGAGATGATCATGACGAGAGCTGATGTAGATGAGGATGAGGAAACTACCATGGGACGTTTCTTTGGTGGGTTGAACAAGGAGATCGCCGACAGGGTGGAGTTGCAGTATTATGTAGAGCTAGAGGAGATGGTACATCTTGCCATCAAGATTGAGAGACAACTCTAAGGTAGAGGGCCAAACCGGTACGTTTCCAAACCTTCTTCTAATTCTAATTCTGCATGGAGAGGTTATGGAAAATCTGATGTTAAGAGTGGTAGTAAGCCTACTGTTGAGGCTTCAAAGGGAAAATCAGTTGGGGTTTCATATGAGAAACCTAAGGTTGTTGATCAGAAAAGTAGAAATAGGGACATTAAATGTTGGAAGTGTCAGGGTGTAGGACACATTAGTCGGGAATGTCCTAATAGGCGGACCATGGTGATAAGGAATGGTGAGATTGTCACTGATGATGAGGAAAGTGACAATGAGGGTGAAGACGATGATATGCCTCCATTGGAGGATTGTAGTGATGCTGAGAGTGTTGAGGAGGCAGTGAAAGGTGACTTGTATGTAGCTAGGCGTGCACTTAACACCCAGTTGAAGGAGGATGGCCATGAAGAGCAAAGGGAAAACTTGTTTCATACTAGATGCCATGTGCAGGGGAAGGCATGTAGTGTGATTGTCGATGGAGGGAGTTGTACTAATGTGGTGAGTACACTCTTGGTGAACAGGTTGGGGCTGCCTACTGTACCACACCCAAGACCTTACAAACTTCAGTGGCTCAGCGACTGTGGTGAGGTTAAGGTAAACAGGCAAGCTCTCATTTCTTTTTCCATAGGCAAGTATAGTGATGAGGTGCTCTGTGATGTAGTACCTATGCATGCTGGTGATATCTTGTTGGGCAGACCTTGGCAATTTGATAGGAAAACCGTGCACGATGGATATCTCAATAGGTACTCATTTACTAAGGATGGAAGGAGAACCATTTTGGCACCACTGTCCTCTAAGGAAGTGTATGAGGACCAATGTAAATTAGAGAGGTTGAGAGTTGAGGCCGAAAGAAAAGAGAGGGAGAGTAGAAAAAGCAATTCTGAGGGAGTGAAGAATAAGAGTGCAACTAAACAGTGTAATAAAAATGAGCAGAGTGAAAAGAAAGAGGGGAGTGAAAAGCAAGATGACAATCGGCCTGGAGAGAAAAGAAGTAAGAGTGTGAGTTTGATTGCTAGGGCAAGTGAGGTTAGGCATGCTTTGAGTGCCAGTAGACCTATCTTTGTAATTTTGTACAAAGGGGCCTATTTGGCCACTGACGATATTAACCCATCTATTCCTAGTGTGTTTTCTGATTTGCTGCAGGAATATGGAGATGTGTTTCCAGCGGAGATGCCCAGTGGACTTCCACCAGTTAGGGGCATAGAGCATCGGATTGACTTCATTCCGAGAGCAGCCATACCCAACCGACCTGCCTACAGGACTAATCCCAGCGAGGCAAAGGCAGATTTTGTGAGGAAGCTACATAAGCAAGTGAAGGATAGGATTGAGAAACAGAATGCCAAGGTGCTTCAAGGGTGAACAAAGGCAGGAAACCTATGATTTTTCAACCGGGAGAGTGGGTTTGGGTGCATTTTCGCAAGGAGCGGTTTCCACTACAAGGGAAATCAAAGTTGAACCCTCGGGGAGATGGTCCTTTTCAGATACTTGAGAGGATCAACGACAACGCCTACAGAGTGGACTTACCAGGTGAGTATAATGTTAGTTCCACTTTTAATGTTGCTGATCTTAGTCCGTTTGATGTAGGTGATGCTTTGGATTCGAGGACGAATCCTTTTGAGGAGAGGGGGAATGTTATGGAAGAGTCACCGATCCAAGCTCAAGAGCCAAGTCAAGAAGAAGATCAAGTGGTTAAGGATGAAGTTCAAGGGGTTTCAAGTACAATTAGCTTGCCTCAAGGACCAATCACGAGATCAAGAGCTAAGAAGCTACAACAAACATTGAATTCTCATTTGCAAGGCTTGGTGAAGATCACAGGTGAAGGACTTCAAGGGATTCAAAGCTTTGGGGCAAAAGAAGGCCAAAAGAACTTCAATTTGATGAAAATAGCATCGGGTGAAGATACACCGGCTCAAGGCTGCCGGCCTTGGAGCCGGCCTTGAAAACGCCGATGTTTTGGTGCACTTTCAAGGAAGGCCGCCGGCCTTGAAAAGTAGGCTGCCGGCCTAAATGGCCGGCCTTCTTTTTATGCGCACTTTTCACTTGTTTTGCGATTTCCATGTAATGTTTTAGGGTTTTCTCCTTTATATTCCGAACCTCCTCATTGTAAAACTCAGTTTTGAGATATTGAAAACACCAAAAAGCTTATTGGTTTGTTCTTTGTGTTCTTATTTGAATACATGCTCCTAGGAACAATCAAGGAAGATTGATCGACTTTCTTGTGGATTGTTTCGAAATTAGGGCTTTCCATAGTTCTAATTCTTAGATCATTAACCTAAGTCAAACCTAAATTCTAATCTTCTTAGGGATTGATTTCCAAATTGGTGTCGTGGGTTTTCGTATTACTGCATTGGGGGTTCACACTAATCAAAAGGGTTCTCAAGGCGTGATTGCGAAGGTTTTCGTATCACCTAGCATAGTACATTAGTAGACAAATATAAATCGCTTGACATTATTACTTACTAACTTCAACAAGCCAATAATACACTTCACCACACACACCACAGCAACACACTCTTACACCACACCTACTGTTATGGTGCAATACACACAAAGGCACTTCCGTGGTATAACAACAACTAGTGCAACACATACCCTCAATGGCTTCTCACACACACTCCCACAATCAGGCTACATACACTCTCCTACTGTTCACTTTTCTTTACACCACAACATACACACACTTCTGGTCACAACAACAACACCCTCTACACCTATGGTACATATACACATGCTATACTTTAACACATAACCAAAGGCAATAAACACCTTCACAACAACATTACTCTAATGCTACATAACAACCACTATAAAAGAAGAACACAAAACTCCACTTAACTTCATTCACACTTTTTACACTACAATCGAGCAAACAACAAGTAGAAGTATTATTAAACACTTCCCCAAATAGTAGGTTAATAATTCCAACTAAGAAAAGTGTTCAAGTATATTATTCACTAATAACTTCCACACTTTAATGCTTGCTTTTTAAAATTCAAAATTTAACCACTATAACCCCCTTCACTCACGGCATATGTACACATTTTCAATTCCACGTGCAGCACCTTCTCTACTACACAAACTCACAACACGTTGCAACACTCTTCACAACACAAACTCAGAACACATTGCAACACCCTTCATAGCACAACTCACTCCGCCACACATACACTTCCTCAATCATGGTGCAAGTTTCAAATGCAACTCCACTTACACTTCATGTACAACACTCCCTCAATCCACAAAACACTCACTTCACTACATAGTCACAGCTCAACAAATTCAAATACTACTCTTAATGTAACTTCTCTACAAATGGTATTCAAATAACATTTAATTAATATTGCACAATAACTTTCTCAAACTTAATGAATGTGTTTGAATTTCAAATAATTTCCCTAATCTCCACATAAGGCAAATCTGAAAATTGCCAATGACACTCCTCAATTTTCGAAAACACAAACAAGCAATTCACTCTTCTTGGTTTCAATGAATGTAACTTCAATTTCGAACATGTAAAAAGGAAACAATCTTCCTTCCCTAACAACAAGTTCAACAAGACAAAGGCTACTACAAGTACTCCACCTCCACTTCAACAACACAATTATAATGCAACAAAAACCACAATCAAATACAATTTCACTTCAATAATTTGGATCAAGAAATCAAATTTAACAACCCTAAATATCAAGTGAAGTTCATGCAATTCCCCATCTCAAAACCATGCTTTGATACCAAATTATGATGTGCCTCGATTTCAAAATTCAAGTACACAATATAATTGATGATTCAATTACACAATTAGTACTCTAAAATGGCGTGATGAACTTGATTTCAAATAAGCAAAATACTAAACGGAACTATGAATAAATAAGTAAGTGATTTTCAATGGAAAATCACGCAATTGCATTAGGAAGCAATTTCAAAATTGAAATGAACAAATCTGAAAATTACAACCTAAATCACGTGAATGAACAAGTAACCACAAATTGTACCTAGATATGACTCACTAAACACAATTGTTAACAACAAAAGCAAGATTGATTGACTCACAATCTCCTCTTATTAGTTTTCGCCACAATTTCACAAGAAATTGATAAGAGATATTTGATTTGCAAGGATCACCCTTACGGCACAAAGTGTTTGTATTTTTCAAAATATAAAAAAAAAACTCCCTAAAAACCCTAGTTAGCAAGTATTTATACTTGCTCCAAGGGTAAAAATGTTCTAAAATTACAGTGATGCCACTAAGTGGCTGGTTTCAAAATCACAATTATAAGTACAAAAATAAAATGGTTGGTTCCCATAAGTAACTATTATATATACAAATGGTCTTCAAGTGGCCGGTTCTTCACTTCAATTGAGCAATTTGTTAGACTGGTTCTTCTTTAGTTTATATAGGTTCATGAATAACCCACAAGCTGAGCTTAGCGAGTTTATCCATCGCCCTGTAAAAACCGACAAGTATACCTACTAGAATGCACAATAAATAAATAATAGAAAAGAAGTTATTATATAAATATTTTTAGAATCAGATTGTTCAAAGAGGAACCTCATCTCTAAATTTTGTAACCCTTTGGCTCTTGCCCTAGTGATAGGTCTTGTAGGATTTTGATTCCTATTAATGTGCCTGTCACCCTAAAGTCTTGATTGCCCAATAGTTTTGTTGATCTGTTCTTGGAACTCATGTACCTTAGTTGGTGACATAGGAGTCAAGACGACCTGTTTACCATCTTTCTAAAACACATAGGTGTTTCTAAACCCATAATGTAGCACTCTCCTTTCAAACAACCAAGGTCTACCTAATAGTATATGAAATCTGCGCATAAGAAGAACATCCCAAACAATTTCATCATGCTATTTTTCCCCTAAGTTGATTGGAACCTTAGCCCTCTGAGTGACATACAAATTGTCTTGTATACTCAACCAATGCAATTTATAGGGATGAGGATGTCGACCAGTGACTAGTTGCAGTTTATTTACTATTGTAGCAACTATTACATTTATGCAACTATCACCATCAATAAAAAGAGCACACATATTACCTTGAACCCGACAGGGGGTATGGAATAGCTTTTCCCTTTATATGTTCCTAACATATGGAGCTGTAGTCATTACCCCACGCAACACATTAATAGACAGATATTTATCATTTCCCTTGTCTTCACATACTTCTGCATCAAGATCATCATAATACTCCTGTAATACTATTAACAAATCATTAAGCTCAAGTATCTCTTCCTTTCCCTCTGTATTTTCCACCTCCATAGCAGTCACACCCATTTGTTGGGACACTAAGTGATGTGCTCAAAATCAAGTTCAAGCACAATTAAATGACTCAAAGAAAACAATCCTCAAGTCACAATCAAACCGGCCTAATTTAGCTAGGAAATTGCATGACCCTAATGGAAATTTGATGAAATCCAATGGTTCAAAAATGCAATTAACTTCCACTAATGATCAATTTCACTAAACAACAATAAGACCAAGAGAAATTCACGTGAAATGGATGAATAAGAAAAACACAAAAACCGTGATCTCAAATCCTTCCAACAATTCCAATTCACGCCAATCACTAAAGAGCATTCAATCTCAAATGAACAATCAACCTTACAAGAGATTGTCCACGAATTACAATCACAAATAAGTCCAAGAAAGATTCAAATCTACCTTAGATATGACTCACTAGAGAAGAAATGAACAACAACAAAGATGAATTGATATGACTCACAATTCTCCTTTGTTGCACTCGCCACAATTCCAATTCTTGGGTTGAAATTGATAAGAGATTTTTAGAATTAGGAAACCCTATGCCCTCTCACATTAAAGTGAAGTGTATAATCTGAAAAAATGGCCTCCTCAAACCCTCTTCTAACAAAGTATTTATACTTGCTACTTCTAGGGTTAGAAAGTGGTCAAAATTACAAGTTTGCCACTTTTAAGGTGGCTGGTCATAAATGAAAATTACAAGGAAAAATGAAAGTGTCCCAAAACCAAATACAACAAAAAATAGTTCATAAAAGAAGAAATATATAAAGGAAATGGTCCTTCATGATGCCGGTCTTCAAGAAGCTTTGGAATCAGGTTCCGTTGATAACCCTGATTCGCTTAGTAGTATGGGTTAGGACTGATAAGTGAACCTGCTGAAATGCATCAAAATTATAGTGAAAAGACATAGGAAGTAGGTTAGTTTTCTCAAGGTTAGGTTTCTCTAGAAAAACCCTCAAATCTAGATTATGGAGACCCTTAGCTCGAGCCCTGGTGATAGGTCCTAAAGGAGTTTGATTCCTATCATCTCCTCGGGCTTCTGAAAGATTTGCCCTCAAATCTGATGGATCTTCATGCACCTCATCTGCTAAGTATGGTGAGAGATCCGAGACATTAAAAGTTGCTGATACTCCATACTCTCCTGGTAACTCTATGCGATAGGCATTGTCGTTGATGCGCTTTAAGACCCTGAATGGTCCGTCTGATCTAGGAGATAGCTTCTGTGACTTTTTATGTGGAAACCTGTCCCTGCTAAGATTAATCTAGACTAAGTCACCTGGATTATAAAGATGAATTTTCCTGTGTCTGTTTCCTTGGATCCTCTGTTGTTCCTGGGTCTTCTGAAGGTGTTCAGTTGTCCGATCATGGATGTGCTGAATTTGTCGGGCTCGGTTAACTCCACTAAGACTTTCTTCCTTTGTTGCTGATCCAGCTATAAAATCCAATGGAATGGAAGGGTTATAGCCATAAACAACTTCAAAGAGAGACTTACTAGTTGAACTATGAGTAGACCTATTGTAAGCGAACTCAATAATAGGAAGACACAAGTCCCAATCTGTAAGATTCTTGCTAACTATTGCTTTGAGTAGATTCCTTATCGTGCGGTTGACAACCTCTATTTGTCTGTACATCAGTTTAGTACCTAGTCTTCTCCATAGTGTTTTCTAAAAGAAACTAAGGAACTTAGTATCTCTGTCTGACACTGTGCTGTGTGGAACTACATGTAATTTGACAATTTCCTGCACAAAAAGGTTAGCAATAAAAAGAGCATCGTCTGTTTTGTGACATGGCACAAAGTGTGACATTTTGCTGAATCGATCAACAACCACCATAATAGAATCTTTCCCCCTTTGTGTTCTAGGTAATCCCAACACAAAATCCATACTGATATCAGTCTACGGTTTAGATAGTATAGGTAAAGGCATATATTCACCCTGTGCACCTTTCCTCCCTTTGGCTCTCTTGCAAACACCACACCTTTCTAATACCTTATGGACATCCTTTATCATACCTTTCCAATAGAAATTCTCTCTCAATATGGCTAAAGTTCTCTTCTCACCAAAATGTCCTAACAAACCACTTGCATGTGCTTCCCTCACCAATAGTTCCCTCACAGATCTAGATGGAATACATAGTTTTCTTGATTTATATAGAAAGCCATCTATTAGACAATATCCATCATACATCCCGCCTTCAAGACACCTCTCCATGACAGTTTTGAATTCCTCATCACATACATATTGTTCTTTCAACAACTCAAAACCCAGCAATTTTAACTAAAAAGAAGTGATAAGTACATACCATCGTGATAAAGCGTTAGCAACAATTTTCTGATTGCCCCTTTTGTACTTTATCACATAAGCAAAACCCTCTAGAAATTCTACCCACTTAGCCTGGCGCTTAGACAAATGATGTTGTCCCCTGAAATGTTTCAAAGATTCATGATCGGTATAAATAATAAACTCCTTCGGGAGGAGATAATGCTGCCACGTCATGAGAGCCCCTACTAAGGAATAAAATTCCTTATCATATATAGAATAGTTCAAAGTTGCTCTACTCAACTTCTCACTAAAATATGCTATAGGTCTCTTCTCCTGCATTAATATAGCATCAATTCCAATCCCTGAAGCATCACATTCCAATTCAAAACTTTGTCAAAATCAGGTAAGACTAGTAATGGGGCACAAGTGAGTTTTTCTTTTATCTCTTCAAAACTCCTCTAGGCCTTTTCACTCCAAATAAAAGGAACACTCTTCTTAGTTAGTTCTGTAAGAGGATTGACAATGCTACTGAAATTTTGGACAAAGCGTTTATAAAAGGATGTAAGCCCATGAAAACTTTTTACCTCAATAACTGAAGTGGGTGTTGGCCATTCTTTGATCACCCTCACTTTCTCCTCATCCAATACGAACCACGCTAACCCATGACAAAACCCAATACCAATACGTTCGGAAATTCGTTGCCTAAGACGCCCAAACACCTAAAGTGGAAAACCGCGACCTGTTGTCTATAAGCGAGACAAGAACCTTGGTATAAAAGTGAAGACGCCATAATCGGGATGGAAGACCGATTGATAAGTCGGGATGAACGCCATGGAAATCAATCCGATAAGTTCGATTTAGTTCTTGAAGAACCAAGAGAGGTGCCTCTCAAAAGTGTTTAATGTTCAAGGATGTCTAATTTAAGTTGTTCTAAACCCTAGGAGCTTTTATACCAGGGTTACAATTCGTGTAAAAACAAGTCCAAAACGACGTAGTTTAGTTAAGTGACATAAAAACGCGAAACAGAACAAGCTGGCCGACAGGGGATACACGGCCTGTGTACACGCCCGTGTAAATTGGCCGTCTACTTGTCTGTGCAACTTCTGGCAACATACACGCCCGTGTACTTTGACCGTGTATCTTTCTGTGCAACTTCTGGCAACATACACGCCCGTGTACTTTAGCCGTGTATCTTTCTGTGGATTTGCTTGACTCCATACACGGCCGTGCCTTTTAACCGTGTATTTAGCCGTGTATGATTCTAGGAAATCTTGAGAGTCCTACACGGCCGTGCCTTGAAAGTACACGCCCTCTTCAACTCGTATCCGGTGTGACTTGTATAAGAGCAAGGGTCTTCCCATGGTTGTTCCAATCCGTTCCAACTTCATGATTGACCCAATCCTTCTCGGCTTCATGGACATCCTTTATCAACCCGTTAAGTGCTTCCTTGAGTCGTTTCGCTCAACTTCTTGTGATCGGTCCAGGCGGCACTTCAAGAGGATCCACGTTCCTTCTTCCAGCTTGACTCTCATCATGGATCTCATCATCATCCATCCTAACACCTGAACCTGACACAACAAAACCTAAAAATGTTGCCTCATTTGGCAAAAGGAACACTTTTGAATATTTGCAAATAGCTATTGTGTCCTCAATACTGACAATACTGCCCGAAGATGCTCCACATGTTGTTCTAGGTCTTTGCTATAGATTAGAATATCATCAAAATAAACAACAACAAATTTTCCTAGAAACTCTTTCAATACATGGTTCATCAATCTCATAAAAGTACTAAGAGCATTACTCAAACTAAAGGGCATAACCAACCATTCATACAGTCCATGACGTGTTTTAATCCATTCATCCCCTTCCCTCATCCGAATCTGGTGATATCCTCTTTTAAGATCCACTTTGGAGAAAATCTGTGAACCATGCAGCTCATCCAAATCAAGTCTAGGAATAGGATACCTGTATTCAATGGTGATTTTGTTGATGGCTCTGCTATCGATACACATTCTCCAAGTTCTATCCTTCTTGGGAACAAGAAGGGCGGGAATAGCGCATGGGCTGAGACTCTCTCTAACAAACCCCTGTTCCACCAATTCATCTACCTGACATTTCAATTCCTTAGCTTCCTTAGGATTCATGTGATATGCAGGTCGGTTTGGTAACACTGAACCGGGCATAAGATCAATAGCATGCTCTATCCCTCTCAAGGGTGGTAATCCTACTGGCAAATCATCAGGAAAAATGTCAGTATACTCATTCAATACTTGAGAAACCGTTGGAGGTAGAGACTATGGTTCTCGTAACCTTAATACACATCTCAGCTTAAGCAAGTATGTTGGAGCCTCTTCTGTGATTAGCCTCTCCATCTCACCTTGTCCCATCAACAACACCTTTTTTCCCTTAGAATCATCATACTGCATCAAAGCCTTCTTAACCTCTAATGGTTGATTAATTTGTTGTTGGACATTATGGACCTTTGAAGGTGACATAGGATTAAAAATAACTCGTTTGCCCTCCTTTTAGATCAAATATGTATTCCTAAAGCCATCATGTAAGACCCTCCTATCATATAACTAAGGTCTGCTAAGCAAAATATGGGATGCACACATAGGCAAGAGATCACATTCAATTTCATCACAATACTTGTCCCCTATACTGAAGGGTACCCTAGCTGTTTGGGTAACATACGGACTTCCTTGATCATTAAGCCAATGTAGTTTATATGGTTTAGGATGTGGAATAGTTGAAAGCTTTAGCTTCGATACCAACGATGCAGCTACTACATTAGTACAACTACCACCATCTATTATAAGGACACACAAATTACCTTGTATCCTACAAGAAGTGTGCAACAAGTTTTCCCTTTGTTCTTCCTCCTTATTAGCAAATGTACTTAATGTTCGTCGCAATACATTAGCATATTGAAGCATTTCACTACACATTGTGGAATTCAAATTCAATCAACATGTGAATAATATTTCCCACTTCTTTCAAAATCACGGTACGACAAATTTTTTTTTTTTCTAAGTTCCACAAATCACTCCTTCACAAGAAACATCCACGACAACAACACAAGTGGCAACAACAATAAGTATGCTTCCACTTCTACGGCAACAATAATAAATGGTAACAACAACAAATATACTTCCACTTCCACGGTAAGGATATCAACACAACAAATATACCACTTTCCACAAGTGTAATCCGAAACTTACAATAGGCAGCAATTCCAATTTGAATTTCAACCTCTTCACTAATTGCAAGCCTTCCTCAATTGGTAAGAAATGGATTTCAAATTCAAATAACACTCATTAACTCCCACAACTTAATGGAATGTGTTTGAATTCAAATAGATTCCTTACTACTCAACTCAATGAAAATCTATAAAATACACTTCCCCAGTTCATAATTTACACAATGGAATTACAACAACAAGCTACACAACCTCCCTCACACCACAAACTAGTCACGGTAAGAAAAAGGTAATTTTTTCATGTTCACAAAATTGTTGAATTAACAACACTTCTATTCTTCTTTCCTTCCACGAAAATAATTAATCACAAGAAGATACAACAATCCTCCCAATCCAACTCCAACAAGCAGCAAATCAAAATTCCAATCAAGGTAATTTTCGCAACTCACAAACTACAACAACACAATTGCGGTTCAAAATTGAATAACCTTAATTGAAGATGATAATCACGAATTCAACCAACAATTAATCCCTTCTCTCAACTTGTGCTTTAATACCAAAAAGATGATGTGCTCAAAACCAAGTTCAAGCACAATCAAATGACTCAAAGAAAACAATCCTCAAGTCACAATCAAACCGGTCCAATTTAGCTAGGAAATTGCGTGGCCCTAATGGAAATTTGATGAAATCCAATGGTTCAAAGATGCAATCAACTTCCACTAATGATCAATTTCACTAAACAACAATAAGACCAAGAGAAATTCACGTGAAATGGATGAATAAGAAAAACACAAAAACCGTGATCTCAAATCCTTCCAACAATTCCAATTCACGCCAATCACTAAAGAGCATTCAATCTCAAATGAACAATCAACCTTACAAGATAATTGTCCATGAATTACAATCACAAATAAGTCCAAGAAAGATACAAATCTACCCTAGATATGACTCACTAGAGAAGAAATGAACAACAACAAAGATGAATCGATATGACTCACAATTCTTCTTTGTCGTACTTGGCACAATTCCAATTCTTGGGTTGAAATTGATAAGAGATTTTTTGAATTAGGAAACCCTAAGCCCTCTCATGTTAAAGTGAAGTGTATAATCTGCAAAAATGGCCTCCTCAAACCCTCTTCTAAGCAAGTATTTATACTTGTTACTCCTAGGGTTAGAAAGTGGTCAAAATTACAAGTTTGCCACTTTTAAGGTGGCTAGTCCTAAATGAAAATTACAAGGAAAAATGAAAGTTTCTCAAAACCAAATATAACCAAAAATAGTTCCTAAAAGAAGAAATATATAAAATAAATGGTCCTTCATGATGCCGGTCTTCAAGAAGCTTTGGAATCAGGTTCCGTTGATAACCCTGATTCGCTCAGTAGTATGGGTGTTTTTGCATCCTATAGGACTGACAAGTGAACCTGCTGAAATGCATCAAAATTATAATGCAAAGATATAGGAAGTGGGTTAGTTTTCTCAAGGTTAGGTTTCTCAAGCAAAACCCTCAAAGCTAGATTATGGAGACCCTTAGATCAGACCCTAGTGATAGGTCCTGGAGGAGTCTGATTCCTATCACTGAGTAGTCATGTGTCCAATGCCCATGCATTTGAAGCATTTGATTTTATGCATCTTTCCACTTGTTAACCTTGGCATTGTTTGTCGGATATCACCCTCAAGAGCCTCTTTTCCTTTTTTAGAAATTTCCCTCTCCCTATCAATAATAGCTATATTTGTGTCCATAATCTTATCAATTCCCTTTTGTTCCATCTACTGACTATCTAACCCATGAGGTTTTGTAGAAGTTCCATACATGTTGCTCTCCACTCTAAATGGGTTAGATTGCCTTTATCTTTCCACTTCCAGAGCTAATTGGATGGCCTCATCAAGGGTATCATACCTCTGGAGCTCCACAATGCAAGCAATTTCATACATTAACGCTGACATAAATTGTGCTAAGGTCTGTTCAGGAGGTTCAACTAACCTATATCTGATCATTAGTGTCTCAAACTCCTATACATACTTGTCAATTGTTTTGCCTCCCTGCCTTAATGTTTGGAGATGCATAAAAAATTCCTACCTATAGTGCTCTGGTATAAACCTCCTCCTCATAACCCGTTTCATTTCCTGCTAGGTATGTGTCTTGGCCTTACCATCTCTTTGTCTACTAGCTACAAGATTCTTCCACTATAAGATGGCGTAACTAGTACATTCTACAGCTACAAGACTAACACGAGTGTGATCATTAATCTCATAACACTCAAATAAGCCCTCAACCTTATCCTCCCAATCCAAATAGTCTTCTACAGAACCCTTTCCAACAAATGAAAGCATATGTAATTTTACATATTCTAAGCCCCTAAGTAGTCTGAACTTACGATTTGGGTAAGGCTTATTTTCAAAATTATCATCCCTTTCCTCCCTAAAAGCATGATAATCTCCTTCTGTCCTTCTACCCCTATTACCTCTAACAACTCCTTCTCTGTGAGCATTCTAATGGGCTACCCAAGGTGGGGGTGCCTATGGATTTGCCACCAGTGGTTATGGCATTGTCATTTGATCTACCCATGTTGCTAATGTAGCAACAATAGTGGTGAGATCCTGTAGTTGTTCCTCTAGTGTTCTTCCACTTGCAACACGATGACCCTGGCCTCCTCCAACCTGACTGTTGGCCTCATTGGCAATTCCCCCATTCACACTATCATTCGATATGGCTATTGAATTAAGATTGTGATAATTCCTTTTTTTTTTTTATACAATCATAGCTTCACACACCAATTCCTCCAACCAATACTCTTCACAACATACAAGAACAATTTAAACCACAATACTCATACCCATGGCACAATACTCACACTTCATGGTACACACACACCCTCAAACCATAACACACACTCCATAATAGCACACACACACCTACGGTTCAACATACAACCAATGCAACACACAATCTACAATAACCTCAAGATATAATAATTCTATCCAATAATGCAATCAAAGTAATTCAATGTGCAATTACTACACAATTACACAATGGTGGAATTAATTGTAGAATTTTTTTTTCTCCACCTTCTAAGGTTAGAACTCATGGCACACCCTAGATGTCACTTTCCCACTTCAATCCGCAATGGATCAAGATAGTACACGACAACAACACTCTTTCACAGTATTCTCCAACAACAACACAACACCTACACGGTTTTAAACACACATACACAACCCTACTCCAACACTTCTACAATCACAACACAAAATAAATGATTCCAAGCTTTAGTCAAAGTGCATTCAAGGAAATTATTGCACAATTACTCTATAAGGTGATTATGGAATTCAATTTGAAATGATCTCTTTATCTTCCATGTAAGGATCTCATGATAAGAAAATGCAAATATGATTTCCACAATTTCAATCCATAAAAGGTAATGTAATTACAGCATAAATCAACATAATGTCTTCGATTCCACTTCTTACCACAACAATACCTCAATGTCATGGCAAAAACCCTAAATCTCCAAATTAAAGTCACGATTTCCCTTCCTCAAGACCATACTCTGATACCAAATTATGATGTGCTAATGATCCAATTGCAATTAAACAATGCTAATTAAAGATTCAATTGAACAATTGTGAATCAAATAGACGTGACCCCTAATTGTTCATGAACCCTAATTCGTACAATAAAAAAAAAATAGAAAGGATTCTAAATTCATACCAACTATGATGTACTAGCAGAATTAGGAACAACTTGCAATTATTGATATTACTCACAACAATTAAAGTCCCACTCACCACAATCTCTAATGGAAATTGATAAGAGTGTGTTTTTGTGAAAGGAGGCAGCCCTCTCCATGTGAAAAGCAACAAGTTATAATCTGAATAGTTTTCTCCAAAACCCTAAATAATAAGTATTTATACCCATTTTAAATAAGGAAAATTCAACAATACAAAATGATACTTAAACCAATCCTCTTAGAGCAATTTGCCAACCAATTCTCTAAGTGAAATTCAAGCAATGTATGGCCGATTTCTCTTGCTTTTTGTTGGTCCAAGAATAGCTCACACACCAGGCATTAGTGTATTAGTTTGCCATCCTATAATACCAACAAAATGTACCTGATAAAAAAAATGCAAAACAATTATATAAAATAAATAAAGATATTATGTGAATGTCTTTGTTCCCTTTGTTCAAGAAGGCTTCGTAATGCTAAGTCAAGAGGTTTGATTCCCATCAGGAGCCTAAGGGAAATTTTGATGAAACATACTTTCATTCTAGATTACTATGCTTAGAGAGATAACTGAGGGAATTCAGGCTCTCAAGTAGGTGGCTCAAGTGGAGCAAGTCCCTTTGTACTCTGTTTAACCTTATGTTTAATCTTAACTTTAAAAGCTATTATTAAATGATAAGGGTAAAGTTTGATTTACTTTGACTAATTGTAAAAGTTTAGCTAAAGTATTTTTTATACAATACTTCCATGGTAAGATGAGAAGCACACTCATGAGATTGATGGATTACATTGAACTTTGAAGACTAAAATTAATGATGCTAAGTTTGAGCTAATCTTGCTTTGTGATATTGGTCATGTTTGATGATAAGCTCATTGATTAAAGTCTTAGTTTGAATTGATGTTTCAATTTATTTTGCTTGAGGACAAGCAAAAACTTAAGTGTGGGGAAAATTTGATAATTGCTATAGTATACATGATTCTAGGATAATTTCAACACTTTTTTATCGATATTTTAAGAAAAACTCATCTAGAATTGGTACTTAATTAATGTAATTATTGATTTTAAGCAAAATGGACTTAATTGTGATCAAATCAAGTGAAATTGATAAAGAAAAGAAGAGATAAGCATGATCCTAGATCCATATGCCTTGTGGTGAGAGTGGTGGTGCACATATTTAAGGATAGAATCCACCACGACCCATGCCACTCCCCACATTAAGGGGCGTACTAACCTAGTATCAAGAACAAAGAGTCTAATTTTCCTTAGAGTTTTGAGACCCTATATATATTGGTAGCGCCCAGAATTAGAGAAGTAGGCTAGAACAGCACTTTACTAGGGTTTTTGAGAGAGATCTCAAATCAATTACAAAGGTAAACAATCAAGAAGATTCAAGATCTAAGGCATTTGATTTTCAATTCGATGGGATGTAATTATAAATTCTAACTCCTCTTTTAGACTTTTTGTTTTCTTTGTTAATCTTATGGAGGAGTAAACTCCAAACTTAGGTCTTATTCAAATACTATTTTTTCATGTCATGATGATTTGTTCTTAATGAAATTTTATTGATGTCCTTATGTTTAATTACATGCTTTGCTGTGATTTCCTTATATTCATATATTCGGAGTATGAATTTATGTTTGATATCATCTAAGCCAATTGAGAAATTACTTATGATTAGATTTTTGCAATTGATGAGGTTTGTTTGTAATTTTAGAGATAGGATAACAAAAACCTTCTATTTTGTAATTGAATTGTTAAAGAGTTCATGCTTCTCATGCAATCTTACGTTGCTATTAATTGAGGAGAGGTACTAATTGATAAACTTAAGATTAGATAAGCTGTTTGACTTGAGAGAGTTGTTTATTTAAACTACAAACTCTATAGCATAAGAACTTAGTAATAATAATCCTTAGATTCAATGATTCACATGATAAAATAGGAATAGAATAAGACCTAGGTTGTCATGATAATTGAATTGAAACTTATTATTTGCTCTAATGATCCTTGCTTAGTCTTAGGAGAATCATATCAAGTACTTAGTTAGTAATTTAGAATTTAAATCACTCTTAATCAACGGTTAGATAATAGGAATGAAGCTAATATTAGTACTTTGATTATCTCGATAGGACGACCTTATGCTTAACACTATATTACAATCACAATAGGTACACTTGCCTATTTTTTCATAGTTGGAATTAAGAATGGGTAATTCAATTTTTAAAACTAAGATTCAGTGACAATCCTAATCCCCTCAAAACTGATAGGCTTATTCTTTACTAAAGATTTGAAGAAGTAACTAACAGGATTAACAACTTCAATCGTCGTATTAAGGGTGACTCCTTTATCAATGTTGAGGATCTCCAACATCATAGTGTTGAACTAAGCAAGATAGTCCCTGATCGATTCATCGTGACCTTGCATAATCAAATTCAAGGTTGATGAGTCCTTCACGGGGAGTTTGCTAACTAAGAAGTATTGTTGGAACTAGTTGGCTAGTTCATCAAATGAGGAATTAAAGTGTGGTGGTAAATTGTGATGCCATGTATGAGCAACCTTACATAAGATGCTTAGGAAAGCCTTGTAAGTGGTTGCATCACCAAAGCTATGTAGGCTCATCATTTTTCAAAAATGGCAAACATGGTCATACAAATCCATAGTCCCATCACATGTGTCAAGTTTTAAGAGATAGACATTTGGGGTAAAGGCCATATCTTAGATCGCCTAAGTGAATGGGGTCCTATTGACGGAAAACTAAGTTGATGGGTCAGCCTTTTTACTCTCCTTTAGATTGAAGAGATGTTTGATATAATCATCAATTTGATCAATATCCATATCATCAACCTATTTATTAGCTCGGGTGTGAGTCTTGGATAGCTTGAGCCTATTGTTTCTAGTAAGATTGTTGATGTAGCTACATGATGCAACTAGTAGGGTAATGTGGGAGTGAACTCTTCCTTATGATACAACAAGTAGAATTAGGTCAACAGGAGCAAAGTTGTGGTTTTCCATAGACCTAGCTTGCTGAGTTGCCTGTTAAACTTGCACCACTAATGGTGGTGTTAAGATGTTGTTGCGTGGTAGTTTTAGGGAATGTGTAGATACATTCTCCATTTCCAAAATGTTGTTAAGTTGCTCTAATTCTACCACTTAGGCCTAGAGCTTGGCATTATCATTGCAAATTGTTTCATTTTGAGCTGCTAATGTTTTGCAAAGATTTTCTAGATCTAGGAAACGCTGGGCATTAATTGGCAACAGTTAGGTGTTTATGGTTTAGGGTTGAGGAGCTTATTAGGATGTTGTGGCTTAGGTGCTTTGGTCCACTGCCAAGGTATCCATTATTACCTTGGATTTAGTTGTTCTTTATCAAGATGCCATGTGCTTTGTTGTGAGTAAGGTCACAGAGATAGTGCCAAATGTTGTGTTGGGTTTCTTAGAGGTGGTTAAATCATTAGTGAAGGAGAAACAAGTAAGGCTATAGGTGGTGCTAGAGGTTATTCTGGTATGGTTACTCTAATGCCTAACTCAACACGAGTGAAAATTAATAAAATTTGATAGTGTAGAGAGTAAAATGTCTTTCACTCGGCAGTCTTCAACTTCTATTTATAGGGATTGTGGATGATTCTCATATAGGAAGTATATTAGCTCCTTAGATTTCTCTAAATATTATGGGAGGTGTATCTTTATCTAGCCCCTTTCCTTATCCATAACATTCTTGTTTTCATATCCATTGTAAAGATGTGTATGAGAGACCAAATTTAGAGGTCAGGATGGAGTTTACTAGAACTTAGGAAATTCTATGTTATAATGGATTGAACAAGGTCGACATGGCTGAGTAAAGCTTGAACAAAGGTTTAAGTAAAATGAAATGGACTTTGAGGATCCAAGCTCAAAATGCCCTATCAACATTTTCTATCTTCTAGAGAGAGATTATTCCCCCATTGTTTGGCTTATCTACACCTTTATACTGCTAACTGTTTCGCGTAAGATTTCATAAGGTTCATTATCCTCTTCTTAGATCTTAAACTTTCTATTTATTTCATTATCTTTAAGTTTCCTTTTACTTTGTTGATTTTGATTTCTCTTGTAAGTTTGTGTTCTTCTCTTAAAATTGCTTTATCTCAAGTTTTATCTTCTTATAGCTTTATTTTTGTTTGTTTTATTTTTTTATCTTTTTGTTTCAATCATCTTCTTTTGTCTTTGTGTCTTCTAATTGTCCTTATTCTATGTATCTATGCAATTGTAATTGTTTGGTGATATGGAACCTATAATGGACCATAATGATAGGCATGGTGAGTCAAAGTCATTAACTTAAATACCTCAAAATTCCTTTGAATGTGCATTTAGTTTACAAAGTGGCAATAGATAGAATAGTGAATAAGAATGCAATAATGAGCATTCTTTGTTGGGCTTGAGAAATATTGGGTTTCTTTGAGATTTCTCATCTAAGGGAGAACTTATTTGTCACAATGTCTGAAGATAAATATTTCATTCAGAAACTAATAAAATTTAGCAATTGGCAAGTCATCAAGTACCCATTTATCATTAGAAAAATGGGAGATGGCAAAGAAAATTAAGGATCTCAACATCTCAAATATTGGTTATTAGGTTCAAATGCATGGTCTATCACTATCTATGTTATCTAGCAGTAATGTAGAACTAACTAGAGAAAAAATAGGATTTTCTTAAAGGCAAAGTAAACATCAATATTTAAATGCCCTTATTTGACGATTTATAGGTACAGAGACTTGAATGACAAAAAATTGGAGTATCTTTGAAATATGAGAGATTATCAAATGTTTGTTTCACTTGCAACTACATTAAGTATCTAAAATGTAAGTATTTAAGGAAAAATAAAAAACCTCCAATCGTAAGAAATTGAGACCACGGCTTTGACCTTTTATAGAGTTTAACTTAAGCGACTCATGAAATGTTTGGTATGTAGAAATGAATTTGGAATGGAATCACGATTCTAGGTTTTCCTCCATTTCCTATGTTTGGATTTACTTTTAAAAGCTGGAATTGTGATTCTTTGAAATCATCAATTCTACCTCAAGAGGGAATTCAATTCTACCTTTGAAAAAGTGGAATCACGATTCCATTCCGACTTCTTTGGTAATAATCAATTGAAATTACTTATTTAACTTTTAATTTAATTATTACATTTAATAATTAAGGATAGTTTTGATAAATATTATTATTATATATATTCCATTCCATATACATTTCAAATATGGGAATAGATTTATCATTTTAGACATGATTCCATTCCATTTATTCCTACATATCAAACGCGACATTAGAGGAAAGAGGAAGAGGATAATTTGGGAAAAATGGATACACCTAAATTCACAAGTGAGGATCATAATGATTTGATAAAGAATGAGGATAATGTAAAAGCTATGGAAGTTGTGGGTTCAAAAGAGGGCTTAGAGCAAGAAAAAGACTCAATTTAAGCAATAATTTAACTAGTATAGGTAAAAGGAAGTTTTCATATGGTAGAGACAGCTAACTCTAATTTTTTCAAGGATATCATTGTTGACTTTCTTTCACTTTTGAAAAGTTACCCTAACTTACCAATGCCACCTTTACATGATATTATTCCAAAAATCATACTCCACATGCAAGAATCTTTCCTTTCTTATTTCAACTCCCTACTAAACTTTACTACCTCCTCTCACCAAAAGATAGAAAATTGTATCCTTATTAGCACTAAAATCAAGAATTCATTTCAT